>JAOTRR010000004.1:28343999-28358911 GCA_028570945.1 Gogo arcuatus
GATAGAAGATATGCAGGACAGGGGGGCTCCAGGAGGAGGATTGAGAAACACTGTTTTAGACAGACTAGAAAATGTTGGAGTTAAGGAAATGGCTCTCTTCTGGCTCAGGTCTTATATGACTGAACACTATACGTTTGTAGATGTCAGTAGTGATGTCTCTGTGCATACTCAAGTAAAGTTCCACAAGGCTCTGTTCTCAGGCTACTGCTCTTTTCTCAACGTATATGCTATTAGCTTTCACTGCTATGCTGACGACACAGCTATATGTTTCAGCAAGGCCAGATGACAGACACCAGCTAAACGACACTGAGGAATGTCTAAAGGACATTAGACACTAGATGCTGAGTAACTTCTTAATACTTAACTCTGACAAGACAGAAGTACTTCTACTAGGAACACAGGCAGCTCAAAGCAAGGTTTGGGTTTACATAGTAACTGGATGGCCTTTCAGTTACATCATGTGCGGCAGTAAAAGACATTGGTGTGACTATTAACCCTAGTCTCTCATTTGAAGCTTATTAGATAATATTACTAGGATAGCCTTCTTTCATCTCAGAAATATTGCCAGCATAAGAAATACAGTGGTGCTTGAAAGTTTGTGAACGCTTTAGGATTTTCTGTATTTCTGCATAAATATGACCTCATCAGACCATCATTAGATTTTCAGACAAGTCCTAAAAGTAGATAAAGAGAACCAAGTTAAACAACTTGGACAAAAATATTATACTTGGTCACTAATATATTAAGGAAAATGATCCAATATTACATATCAGTGAATGGCAAAAGTATGTGAACATTGCTTTCAGTATCTGTTGTGACCCCCTTGTGCAGCAATAACTGCAACTAAACATTTCTGGTAACTGTTGATCAGTCCTGCATATTGGCTTGGAGGAATTTTAGCCCATTTCTCTGTACAGATCAGCTTCAACTCTGGCATGTTGGTAGGTTTCCTCTCGTGAACTGCTTGCACAACATTTTTCTGTTGGTCAGGACTTTTAGTTGGCCATTCCAAAACATTAATTCTATTCTTCTTTAACCATTCTCTGGTAGAATGACCTGTATGCTTGGGGTTGCTGTCTTGTTGCATGACCCACTTTATCTTGAGATTCAGTTCACGGACAGATGTCCTAATGGCAAGCTGTCCTCTTCCAGGTGCAGCAAAACGGGCCCAAACCATGATACTACCACCTCCATGTTTCACAGATGGGATAAAGTTCTTCTGCTGGAATGCAGTGTTTTCCTTTTTCTAAACATAATGCTTCTCATTTAAACCAAACAGTTCTATTGATCATATCCATCCACAAAATTTTTCTAATAGCCTTCTGGCTTGTCCATGTGATCTTTAGCAAAATGAAGTTAGGCAGCGATATTCTTTTTGGAGAGCAGTAGCTTTCCCCTTGCAATGCTGCAATGTACACCATTGTTGTTCAGTGTTTTCCTGATGGTGGACTCATGAACATTAATATTAGCCAGTGTCAGAGAGGCCTTTAGTTGCTTAGAAGTTACCCTGGGTTCCTTGGTGACCTCACAGACTATTACGTACCTTGATCTTGGAGTGATGGATTGGTGGAGTCCAAACTTTTTAGAGATTGGTTTGTAAGCTTTTCCAGCCTGATGAGCATCAACAACCCTTTTTTCTCAGGTTCTCAGAAATCTCTCTTTTGTGCAATGATGCACTTCCACAACCGTGTGTTGTGAAGTTCAGACTTTGATAGAAACCTGTTTCTCACACCTAATTGTCACCCCATTGATTGAAAATACCTGAATTTAATTTCAATTTCAAATTAACTACTAATCCTAGAGGTTCACATACTTTTGCCACTCACTGTATGTAATATTGGATCATCTTCGTCAATAAATAAATGACCAAGAATAATATATTTGTCTCATTTGTTTTTTGGGTTCTTTTTTTTATCTACTTTTAGGACTTGTATGAAAATCTAATTATGATTTTGGTCATATTTATGAAGAAATATAGAAAATTCTAAAGGGTTCACAAACATTCAAGCACCAGTGTATAATTTTACTACAAGATGCAAAAAAAGATTTTTATGCTTTTATCACCTCTAGGTTGTACTATTGCAGTGTTTCTCAATCCTCCTCCTGGAACCCCACTGTCCTTCATATCTTCTACCTATCCTTGTTCCAAACCAAACACACACCTGATTGAAGTTAGTGTGATTAGCGTGCTCTTGATTAAATCAGGTGTACTCAGTTAATCAAAAGTACCACTGAGTTCAGTCAGGTTGGTAGAGCAGGGAAAGATGGAAAACATGCAAAACGGGGGCCGCAGGAGCAGGATTGAGAACCAGTGCACTATTGTAATGCCTTATAAGACCCAGAAGATTTGACCACATCACCCCTATCGTATCTACACTGCATTGGTTCCTGGTAAAATTTTGCATTGATTGTAAAATGCTAGTAATGACCTATAAAGCACTGAATGGTCTCGTGATGCAGTACCTGAGTGAAATTTTGGTCTTTTATGATCCACCATGACTGCTTCAATTAATACCTGTACCTAGAATAATGAAGACTACAGCAGGGACCAGAGCTTTCACTTACAAAACCCCACAGTTATGGAACAGCCTTTCAATTAGTGTTTGGGACTCAGACACAGTCTTAGTGTTTAAGTGTAAGCAGTGCTAATTTTGACAATTTTAAATTTACTTTTGGTCTTAGTTGCTTACTGAAAGTTGTAGTTGGTTTTAGTCACATTTTAGTCTTTTTGTTTTGTTTTATGTTTTCAATGTTTTAGTCATAATTTTCTCAGACAGTATCAGCGATACTGGAATGGATTTTGCTGAAGGATATTTCTCCTGGCTGTAAAAATTCCCTTAGAAATAAGCATACCTTGAACTGTGTGTTTAGTCAGAATGTGTTTAGTCAGACGTACCATACTGTAGGAGCTATTTTAATAGACGGATGGTGTTCAGTATAGATTTGGAGTTAGGAGTAAGGTTAGGAGTAACAGTTTTCTGACCAAAATTGTATTGCACCTGTAATGTTACTGTAATTTTTAATTGTCATTGATTGGTTTTAGTAAAGGTTTTTTTGCTTGAAAATCTTTGTTCTCCGAGTTGTGTTTCGTGTCACACTTGTTACAAGTAGCTTGCTCTGTAAGCGGCCAAGAGAAATGGAAGAAGAGCTGGTACATGTACTTCTTTCATGTATCATATAAAAATGAATGCCTAACTAGGTTGCCTGCTTGAACAGAGCCAGCCATTTTATCTCGTCTTTACTCGTCAGGGCATAATGAAGAGATTTTGCTGTAATTTCTTTTGTCAGATATTTTTTCCATTATTGTTGTTACAATTTAGTCATGAAATAAATGGTTGTCACCGAGTACTTATCAAAATTTTTGTTGACAACACTAAGCTGAAAACCTATTTGTTTAGTCAAGCTTTTTGTTATAGTTTTTCTCATAGGTAAAGGTGCAGGTCTAGAGACTTCCTGGGCATAGTGTTTTGTTAAGCTTGAATCTCATACATTCACTTAGGTTTGCTGACATTGGAATGGCTGGCTGCTTTATGTCCCACGGTGCCCTCATGTCCGTGTTACCTTCTAGCTCTCCCTTTTAGTTATGAGGTCATAGCTACTCTTGCCAGAGTCCCTGCTTGCACTACGCACACAATGTACATCCTCTTATAGCACTACAGGATAGGAGCATACCTAAGACTATGTTCTCTCCTTCAAGCAACATATGGTCCACCTGCTGCCTGAAGATGCCTGCCCTCCGGTCCTGCCCGGCACATCCTGATCTGAGGATGGCCCCACTTCAATACCCTGAAGTTTGCCATGAGGTTGCTGTGGATGATACCACATGGATACCCCACTAAAGCTGGATGGTCTCACTTGGACAGCCACTTGCTAAAAACTATTCCCATGTCTCATTTGGTATACAGAGGATAACTTCACTTGGATATTATAGACTTAAAGCTCTACTAAAAATAAAAATAGCCCTGATGCCTCTTTCCAACGCACTTAGCACAGCTTGACTCTCTATAGTATATAGTTGTCGAAGAGTAGTAATTTATATTCTCATTGTCAACTGTCACCCAGGAAAGGATTGGTTCCCTTTTGAGTCTGGCTTCTCTCAAGGTTTCTTCCTCATGTCATCTCAGGGAGTTTTTCCTTGCCATCATTGCCTCTGGCTTGCTCATTAGGGATAAATCTAAACCTAAATCTATAATCTAGGTATCTGTAAAGCTGCTTTGTGACAATGTCTATTGTTAAAAGTGCTGAATTGAATTGAATAGATTGCTCACACTGCCTCTGGAAAGGAGGGCATTTCCTGTGGGTTAAGGAGTTCCTCAAAGTGCTCCTTCCATCAGTAAACTATATCCCCATTAGGGGACACTAGCTTAGGAGAGATATTGCATAGTCTTGTCTTCCCCTTGCTGAGGCACCAAATTGTTTGGCAGAAAAATTTTGGGGCCATGAAATGTCTTTTTCCGTGGCCTCTTAAAATTTCTCCCATTTCCCTACTTTAGTTTCTGCAACTGCCTTTGCAGCAACTCTTCTGGCTCCCCTATACCTATCTGTTGAATCAGGAGAACCCTCCATGAGCATTTCTCAGATTGCCTTCTTCTTCATAGCTTCTCTCACCACTGGTGTCCACCAGGGCATCCTACGGTTACCACCATGACATGCAATGAGAGCCTTCTGGCCATTCACACTCAATGTCCCCACCCTCAATCAGTACACTGGAGTTCATTTGGAGGTATGAATGAAATTTTTCATTTACTGAAGTATGACCAAGACATTTCCATGCAACCTGGAAGGCTTTTCTGCCTTTGCCATTTAAATCAGCACCCTGTGCCACAAATCCAACTTGGCACCATGTGGTGATCATTTGACTGCTTTGTCCCTCTCTTACCCGAGTGTCCAAAACATATGGCTGATGATTCAATCACAGAAATGATCATTGAACTTTGGCTCACGATGCTCTCGTACCAGGTACACTTGTGAACAACCTTGTGTTTGAATAAAGTATTTATTACAAACCACAGATTGTCAATAACAATTTCACCACTTTGATTCAGGTCAGGGAGGCCAGAGGCACAAGCACAAGTAAGAGGTTTCCTTCATGAGACTCAACCTCTCATGGAGGAAACCCTTTTGTCTATTAGGAAAAACTCCAAATGTGAGGCCCTCAGCTAGGAGGGCTAACTTATCTTTATTCTGATAAGTTATCTAACTTATCTTTATTCTGATAAGTTAGAAAACCTACTGCACATAGAAGCAACAGCCAACCAACACATCTATGTAAGTAAAAACACCAATGCTGTTAACCAGGTTAGGGCTGAACAGAGACCCAAGGACTTCTTAGTCTGATTGTTAGTTATTTTGTGAAGCCTGTAAACTTACCACAAAACAATTTTCCATTTCCAGGCCTCTCTTCCAAGATTTTTCCTACTATGGTATTATTTCAGTCCTGATAATATGGTATCATATCCAGGTCAAAATATTATGACAGCAAACTTTAACACACTTTTCCTCTCTTTCTCTGAATATGTCTCTCTTAGGGCAAGGAGAACTCTCACCTAGCCCTAGAATTGCGCTTTAGCTACATTAGTCACGAAAGACAGAAGCGACGCTACCTCATGCTGGATGATGATCCTCAGGAAGCTTTGCAGGTTACTTTATTTCATTTTTATCCTAAACTGTACACTATGGAGGACAGTCTAGGAGGTTATAAGAAATAAATTAATTAATTTAAAAAAAAAATTATCTCCCTTGACGAACTGCCATGCTTTTGGTCCATACAATTTCATTAATGTTGTTATGCAATATCACTGTAATCTCCATCTGTAAATGAGATTTACACATCAAGTGTCTGTGGAATCTGAGAACCAGGAATTCTGCTGATCAGTGTTAGTCAGTTTGGAAAAGTTTAAAATAGTGACTGAACTTGATACAGGTAATCTAATCTGGCACACATGACTTCTACCTAGCCACCACCACTGTATATGTGCACGTTAATTACACCTATAAAGGTGTGCCAGATTAGATTACCTGTATCAAGTTCAGTCACTGTTTTAAACTTTTCCAAACTGACTTTAAACCATCTCAGTTTACATGTAATTTAATGTCTGCCAACACAAATGTTTAAAAAAAAATTAGATTAAGAATGCCCCAATTTGTGAGACATGATTTGGCAACCCAGTTTAAGTCTATATGCAGTGCAGTCAGTGCAGCACACTTTATAGTTCCATAATCTATGCTGTCATTTAATGAAAATATGAAGATCGAATAGGCAAAGTTTCTGCAATAGAGGAAAACATACACTATGTAGCCAAAAGTTTGTGGACATCTGACTATCACACCAATATGTGGGCCTTCCCCAGATTGTTGCAACAAAGTTGGAAGCACACAACTTTCTAGAGATTATGCATCTACTTCATCAAACCACGTGACATTTGTGTACAACACCATGTTGGATGGAAAAATGAATGGAGCAGCAGCCGACTCACAAATAATACAACACGTTTATTTTACATGCACAAATGGTTAATTTCTCTAAAACTGTTTGAGCGTAAATTTTATTTTGGATGCAAAAATGTGCATAAACAAATGCACAAACAAATCTAAATACATTTATTCCAGTGGCGATTGCTTTAAGACAACATGGGAAGCCCTTAAACGGGCCAGCTCACCCTCCCTAGAATCCAGTTCATTGTTTTTGTTTACATACGGGCCACTGCATTTTGAAAGCATGTGGCCACTTCTCTGTTACTACTGTACTCTGCTACTAAACTACTCTGTTCACTGTTAGTGATCCCTTCCATACCTAACTCAAACTCTTTTTCTTCTGTGTGTCATACAGGGAATCTTTGAATAAAATATGCTTTATCTTTTCTTTATGGCTGCCTGCTAGGCACCCAAGGCCATTTCTGGTTCATCACAACGTGCCTGCAACATGTTCCAAAAAAGTTGGAACAGGGGCATGTTTACCACTGTTACATCACCTTTTCTTTTAAGAACACTCAGTAAGCATTTGGGAAATGAGGACACTAATTGTTGATGTTTTGAAAGTGAAATTCTTTCTCATTCTTGCTTGATATACAACTTCAGTTGCTCAGCAGTCCGGGGCTTCTGTTGTATTTTGTGCTTCATAATGTGCCAAACATTTTCCCTGGGAGACAGGCAGGCCAGTTTAGCACACACACTCTTTTACTATGAAGCCATGCTGTTGTAACGCATGCAGAATATGGCTTGGCATTGTCTTGCTAGAATAAGCAGGGACATCCTTGAAAAAGACGTCATCTGCGTGGCAGCATATGTTTCTTCAAAACCTATATGTACCTTTCACCATTAATGGTGCTTTCACAGATGTGCAAGCCTTTTACCAATTAACCTGTTTACCTGTAAAATGTTCCAAACAGGTGTTTTTGAGAATTCCACAAGTTTCCTAGTCTTTTGTTGCCCCTGTCCCAATGTTTTTGGAACATGTTGCAAGCATCAAATACAGAATGAGTGTATATTTACAAAAACAAAGTTTATCAATTTGAGCATCAAATATCTTGTTTTTTCTGTTGTATTCAATTGAATATTGGTCAAAATGATTTGCAAATCATTGCATTCTGTTTTTATTTGTTTTAATCAGTGTCCCAACAATTTTGGAATTGGGGTTGCAGATACTTTGACAAAATATCTTCAATTTCAGGATACAATTTAAGATCTATGGAGACCTAGGATGTCAACAGATTGTTGCGGATTGTTTTTGGAATATCGCTAGCATCAAAAATGGTGACTCGCTTCTTGGTGCAAAGGATTCTGGGAAGGATGAGCCGGACCCTTTAAATATATTGACACCAGTCAGCAATTTCCTTGGAGGCTGCAGTGGTGTTATAATTTGTAAATATTGCAAAAAATTGCAAATATAAAGTTTGGTTTGATTATTTGCCTTCATTTCTGAAATATGCTGTTTATAAGTCTAGCTAGCTGTCACTTCTTCAGCTAGCAGCTTAGCTGCTTTTTGGCACAAAATGGCATGTTGATCTGATTTTAGAAAAGACTTTTGATGCTCATACTTATGAAGAGAGGAAAATTAAACAAGAAGGCAGAATAACAACCAAGGTTTTAATTCAACAGTCAGGGAGAAAAAAGGTCCTTTAGCTGTGTTGGTATGGTAAAATCAAGTCTGTGTTTATTGTTAGTCTTAGATTAGAATGATAAAATTAGTTTGCAGTTATCTGTTCAGCTATTACTGATCTGAAGGTCAAGGGTTCTAGCCCCAGCACTGCCAAGCTGCCAATGTTGGACCCTTGAGCAAGGCCCTTAATCCTCTCTTCTCCAGGGGCACTGTATTATGGCTGGCCCTGCGCTCTGACCCCAAATTCCTAAAAAAGCTGAGATGTATGAAGAAAAGAATTTCACTGTGCTGTAATGTATATGTGACAGTTTTCTTTTTCTTGTAACCCCAACAGCACAGTATGAATTTACCAAGGTTTTGTTTAGAATCATACAATCCATCCACTGTTTGTTTCCATCCAGCATGGCGGTGGACTCGTTAAACATGATAATGTCATGTGCATGGTCTCCATAGGATGTCTTTGTATGCAATAGCATTACAGTTTCCCTTTGGAGTGGAATAACTTGAGTGGCCTGCACAGAGCCCTGACATAAACTCCACTGAACACCTTTGGGATTAACTGGAATGCTAACTGTGCCCCAGGCCACTTCACCTGACATCAGCGCATAAACTCACTAATGCTGTTGTGGCTCAATGGGCAAATCTACACAGCCACTTTCCAAAATCTAGTGGAAAGCCATCCCAGAAGATTGGAGGTTATTATAATAGCAAAGGCATATAAATGGGGAATGGGGTGTTCAAGAAGCACATAGGTTTTCACTCTGCCCAAAACTTATTTTTGGATTATGGATTGTTTGAATTGAAAAATTATACAACCTAAATTGCCCAATTTACTCAGTAACAATAGATCCATTATCAGCTGTTAAAAGAAAAAAACAATGCATTTTACTATTGACAGAAGAATCTGGTGCTGTTATTGATATGTTGCTCTTTCCAGGTTCTTCTGGAGTTGCTCTGTAGGGTAGCAGTGGAGAATGAGCAGCTGGCAGAAAAGGAAAAAACAGCAATTGTTCGGCTACAGTGTCTGAAGTGCCAAGCTGAATTTTCCCAGTCTCCATCTAAAAATCTGATGTGTGCCCTGTCTGAACCAGATGTATGGCATGGATATCAAGACAGAACAGCAGAGAAAGAGCACACTGCTGGTAAGAAGAAGAGCAAAAAAGTGTCTATGAGGTGTACACATATCCAGGTCGTTTTGAGAGTCAAAACTGGATGTACCATATAATGTTGATGATGCTGTTAATCCAATATCAATTCTGACTGATGATCAATGTTTTAAAGACTAAACACAAGATCTTTTGCCTTGACTAACTTGCCTGCACACTTGCTCATTCTCATATCCTGGGGTGTAGGACACTGTTCTTACCATGAATTCCAGGGACCATGTTTATTCTTCAAAGCAAGACTGTAAAACAGCATAACAATTAGTGTGTGGTTTTAACCTACATACTTCTTCACAAGCACTGCCAAGATTTTGTGCCATATTCTCTTAACTGTTGTGTTGTAGCAGGAAAAGACTCATAAAGATACAGTCCCCTCTGAAAGTTTTGGAATGGCAAGGCCAATTCTTTTGTTTTTGCTAAATACTGAAGACATTTGGGTTTGAGATCAAAAGATGAATATGAAACTATTAATCATTTCCTGATATTTACATCTAGATGTGTTAAACAACATTGGACCTTTGGTGGGAGACCACCCCTCTTTTGGTGAGCAAAAGTATTGGAACAGATAGTCTTGGCGTAAATAACATTTTTGGTTGCATATCCCTTGCTTAGCAATAACTTCATCAAGCAGGCAACACACTAGCATCATCAAACTGTTGCATTCTTCTTTTTTGATGTTTTTCCAGACATGTACCACAAATTCTTTCAGTTGTTGTTTGTTTTGTGTGGGTTCTCCCTTCTGTCTCCTCTTAAGGAGGTGAAATTCTTGCTTAATTGGGTTAAGGTCTGGTGATTGACTTCCCCCGTCTAAATCCCTCAACTTTTTCCCCTGTGTGTTGGCCTTTGTGTGTTTTGTGTGTTTTGTCTTGCTACATTATGAAGTTTGATGCTCAGTGTGTGGTTGTTGGTACACTAAATGTATTGTATGACAAAATGACTTGCTTTTCTCCCACAGACAATCAGCCAATCTAACAGGGCACACCTAGGCAACAGGAAACATCTGAAGGTCTACTCTTGGTTTGATCCCTGGGTTTAGCCTGGGAAGACTTGCATGTATTGGGCATAATGTAACAATTTGGAATGTCCTGAAAAGGAAAGAAATCACTGGTGTACTGACAATTAGATATCAAACAGGTTGGTCAAGGAAAACAGCAGCAGTTGATTAATTGTGAGAAAATGTTGTGAAAAACTTTGTGAAAGCTGTGAAGAATTGAGTTGAGCCACAAAAGTTTTGGAACAGAATTTTGTGGACTGATACCAAGATTAACCTCTACCAAAGTGATGGAAAGACCAAAGTCTGGAGAAAGGATCTGCTCACAATACAAAACGTAAGAGCTCATCGGCCAAGCATGGTGGTATTGTCATGGCTTGGGCTTGTGTGGCTGCTTCTAGAACAGGCTAACTAATCCTTATTGATGATGTAACTGATGTAATTGATGATGGCAACAGCAGAATGAATTTAGAAGTCTACTGAGACATTCTGTCTGCCAATTTACAGAGAAATACATCCAATCTAATTGGGAGGAACTTCAGCAAGACAATAACCCAAAACACACTGCCAACACAACAAAGGACTTCATCGGGGATAAAAAAAAAAAAAAAAAAGTAGAAGGTTTTAGATTGGCCAAATCACCAGACCTTAACCCAATTGAGCATGCATTTCACCTCCTGAAGAGGAGAATGAAGGGACATACTCCTCAGAACAAACAACTGGAAGAAGTTGCAGTAAAAGCCTGGATAAGTATCACACAAGAAGAATGCAACAGTTTACTGGTGTCAGTGGGTTGCTGGCTTGATCCAGTTATTGCAAGCAAGGGGTATGCAAACAAATTAAGTGTTATTTGCCGTAATTTCCTTTAATAATCTCTGTTCAAATACTTTTGCTCACCTACAAAATGGGTGGTCTTCCACCAAAGGTGTCCTATTCCAAGTTGTTTAACATATTTAGGTGTAAATATCAGGAAATTAAATCTGAAAAACTGATCCATCATCTCATATTCGTCTTTTGAGCTCAAACCCAAATGTCTTCAGTGTACAGCAAAAACAAAAGAATTCGCCTTGCGCTTCCAATACTTTCAGAGGGGGTTGTATAACTCCTGCTTTTCCTGCAGGCGAGTTGGTGAATGACTTGTTTGAACATGCTGGCAAATGCATTAAGCACTAATGCAGTACTTTGTGAAGAGTTGTTCTGTGGATAGACAACAGAATAAATTCAGAAGTTATTTTTCTTGTCCAGTGTTTCCTCATTAATTAATCATTTAAGTATGTTTTTAAAATATTTTTATTTATCTTAATCATTGCCCTAACCTTATGTTTAGAATAAAAAAGTGCTTTAACACTTGTGTAAGGAATTTTGGTCATTTATTCAGCTGCATTATTAATGTTTACTTGGTTTCCAGCTGTTGGTTTTGGCCAAAAACATACCTTTTCCTCCATGGGAGCAGAGATGAGCCAGACTGTTTTCAGAGCTTTAGAGACCAAGTCACAACAGTACATGCTCCTTTAGAGTGTGAATGTGATATACATCATGAAGCATAAATCACAACTATCAGTTCTTTGTGTCTTGGAATTCAGAATAGAAGAGCAACCCAAGCTGGGCTTTTAACACACACAATGTTTATTATGGCACAATACTATTCAAATATCGAATCTCATTTTACTGGTGGTGTTGATGGTGTTAATCTTCTATAATAACAGCTATGACCGTAGTGCCACTATAAATCAAATGAGCTCATTCTAATATATTGCTGTTTCTATAGTAGCAGCTCATTGACGGAGACTTGTATTGCAGATGATTGACATTAATCTAAGGTTAACAATAAACAGATTTAAAAGATATTATTTCCCGAAGAACAATATATACTATAAAGTAAGTCTCCTGTGTCAGTGCTTTGTAACACTCATTAGGTTTTCTGTTCTGAGTGAGAACAGGCACTTGTCTCGTTGATATTCCACAACATTAAGTGTAACTGTAAATGGATAAAAGCATGATATGTCATTCATTAATAAATAAATTGTAATTGTTGTTGAATTGCTGTGGAATAAATTGAATAAAACAGTGTGTTACAATACAAAAATAATCCACTTTATTTTGCACATCACACCACCCTGTGGTGAATCAGTTTCATATAATAGTGTTTTATTTTTTAAATGGTCTGATTGTTCACAGTCAAAGAACTGGGAGAGATGTTAATTGGACCTGGAAAATCAGTAACCATCATCAAGAAGGTTTTGAGATATAAAGTTTTCTTGACAAATGACATTTTGTGGTATTTTTAGGTGATGCTGTGTTTTGCCCAGAATGCAGCAGTGATCATGTGATCCAGCTCGCTGGCCAAACAGCTCCTTCCACCAGTATGCCAGTCCCCTGTGGCTTTGGTCTGAATGGTGACAGATGCTTCAGATTTGATTATATTGACACTCAGAAGGTAGATGAAGCCAATGTAAGAAATTTCATGAATGCACTGATTCCTTTTTCCTTCATTTCATTCACTGCTTTTATTATTTGTAGAATGCATTATTTCTCACCTTCCTATTTTTTTTTTGTTCACTGCTTAGCAGTGGATGCCCCTTTAATCCAGACCATCTCTTTTTATTTGTTTAGTAGTACTGTTGTAAAATATATTTTATAATACTAAATATGTATTATCCTTATCTCAATTATAAGAAGTCTAAACAATATTTGTAGTCATATGCCCAGAACTCCTTCACGCATCTGTTCATCCTTCATACATCTTTCTGATGGAAAACGTATGTGCATAGATGTGAGTCCAAATAAAAATCAAGGTCATGTAATGGAATGCTTATTGTATCATAACCTCATATAACTTGTATCCTCCACTTTCAGCCCTTGATCCAGGATGAATCTCTTCACAGCCCTATTCATGTAAGAAAGTTCTCTGAAGTCTCTACATTGCCTGAGGGGACCACAGACACCTTCCTCACTGCCCAGTGCAGCCTATTTAACAGTATATCCAGTCAGAGTGAGGACTGCCCCAACCATCTGATTAGCTTCCACTCATTTGACAGCCAAGTGCTCAGTGACCAGGAAGGGGTAGAGGATGGGCTTGCTCAAAGCTGTAGTGGCTCTCAGGGTCTTCTGAACCACCAGTCACCTCAACACACACAAGGATATGGTCATGGTGGGTGTAGTGTGTGTGTGTGTGTGTGTGTGTGTGTGTGTATATATATAATATATATATATATATATGGTGTAAATTTGTCCCTGTCTCTCTTGACCTGTAGAAGCCACGCAGGACCAACTGGACTAAAGGGAGGAAGAGGAAAAAGCCAATGAAGGACAGTAACGCGCCCAAAGCCCCGTTAACAGGATATGTGCGGTTTATGAATGATCGGCGGGAGCAGCTGAGGGCAGAGAGACCAGACGTACCCTTCCCAGAAATCACCAGGATGCTTGGCAATGAGTGGAGCAAGCTGCCTCCTGAGGAGAAACAGGTCAGGAACAGCACACAAACTTATTAGGTTCACACTTGAACCCTGAAATAAAATTGCAGAAAGCTGCATTTGAAAGTGTCATTTTCCTTGTGATTACACCAAGCACACCTTATGTTACTCATGTAGAACACTTTCACTCAATTTTAAACGCACATTCGGTCCTATAATTCCACCCTATGAGCTCTGAATTGCGTCAAGTGGACTCTTGTACATCACAAATATGGCATATACCCATTAAAGATGTTTTGAACTGAGAAAGCTCTCTCTCTCTCTGTGTAGCGCTATTTGGATGAGGCAGAGAAAGATAAGGAGCGTTACATGAGGGAACTGGAGAAGTATCAGCAGACAGAAGCCTATAAGCATTTCAAAAGGAAGGTGCAGGAGAAGCAGAAGGGGAAGCGACTTCGAGGAGGTACACGCAAGAAAAACCCTGCATTCTCATGTATTGTGAAAAGGGTTTCTTTTTGTTTTGTCCAGTTATTTCACGGTGTCTTTCAGAAATCAAGTTGTAAGCAAGAGAGCAACAGAATTTGCTTGACAATTTTGGCAAATGCATTTCTGACCAAAGTGGGTTGAAACAGATTGTATGTTTTCAGAGAAAAAAAAAAGTTTAGTAAAAATCCAGGGGTAGGATGTTTAGGGGGAAAAAACATCTAGCTACACTGATGTAATGCATTACATGGTAACCACTGAACAGTGTATTACCTTCATTGTCTTCACTGATTTCTTGGTAAATGTACAAAGTAAAAATAAGCAAATGAATCAGCTGTGCATTCATTCATCCTGGTCAGAGCCAGGTTGGATCTGGAGTCTGTTCCAGGAACACTGTGTGAGAGGTGGGAGATTTCACCTCAAATGGGACAATCACAAGGCAACACACACACACACACACACACACACACACACACACACTCTCTCTCTCTCTTTCTCTCTTTCTTTCTTTCTGTCTGTCTGTCTGTCTGTCTGCAGGCAATATAGCATAGCCAGTCCACCTACATGCAGGTATTTTGGAGTTGGGAGGAAACTGTAGAACCCAGAGGGAACTCCACACAGAGAGTAACCTGAGGTTATCATTTGTGTAATAATTCATTACACAATTCATATCATTAATTTCAACAAAATAGACTTCATGCTAAAACTAATGTTTTTTTTCTAGTTACAAAATTGCATTTTGTGAATATAGGAGACAGTATAGA
>JAOTRR010000004.1:28378214-28391349 GCA_028570945.1 Gogo arcuatus
ACCCAGTATCTCATGTTTACCAAGCCTTGTACTGTTTTGTGCTTCTCTGGCTATCAATTCTATTTTCTGCTTACCGCTACTCTGATTTATGATTGCCTCCATTATTCTGTTTGCACCTCGTATTACCCTTGCCTCTTACATGACCCTGCCTTTGCCTGATGTTTTTGATCTGTTTGCCTGTTTGTAAATAATTTCTTCCTGCACTTACATCCATCCAACCGCACCTATCATGACAGAATACTTCGCCCATACTATGGATGTAGTGGAAGAGAGACTGCAGGCTCAGCAATGCCACGCCATGCCAGAGGCAGAGAAGGAACAACCCCTAAAATTTGGGGGGGGGGGGTGATATCTGTGAGGCTGACACAGCAGCAGATGGGGGAGGCCTCTGCTTCAGGAAGGACGAGCTCTTCGCTCCTCTGCCTGGCTTTGAGGATGTCATCACTCCTCCGCCTGGCTTCAAAGATGTTGTTGTGCCACCACCTGGCTTCAGCAAGGACAAGACCATCGCTCCACCGCCTGGCTTCAGTGAGGACAAGAGCATCGCTCCGCCACCAGGCCTCAGTGAGGATGAGTCCATCACTCTGCCACCTAGCTTCGGCGGGGACGAGACCGTCACTCCGCTGCCTGGCTTCAGCAGGGATGAGACCATCACTCCGCTGCCTGGCTTCAGTGGGGATGAGACCGTCGCTCTGCCACCTGGCTTCAGCGGGGACGAGACTGTCACTGAAACCAAGCCTATGCCCATTTCTGAGTCCATGTCTGAGCACGAATCCCTGCCTGTTCTAACGCCAGAGCCCATGCCAAGGTCAAAGTTCATGCCTGAGTCCAAGCCCATGTCCATGCCTGAGTCTATGTCAAGGTCAGAGTCTAAGCCAGAGTACAAGCCCAGATCCATGCTTGAGTCCATGCCAATGCCGATGCCTGAGTCCATGCCCAAGTTCAAGTCCATGCCCATGCTGACACCAGGGTCCATGCCCATGCTCAAGCCCAGGTCCACACCTGAGTCCATGCCCATGCCGACACCTGAGTCCATGCCCATGTTCAAGTCCATGCCCATGCCGATGCCAGGGTCCATGCCAATGCTGAAGCCCATGTCTAGGCCTGAACCCATGTTTATGCCCATGCTCATGTCCATAGCTAGGCCTGAACCCACGTCTATGCCTGAGCTTATGTCTATGTCTATGCCTGAGCCCATGTCTGGGTCTATGCCTGAGTCCATGCCTATGTCTGAATCTATGCCAGAGCCCACGCTTATGCCTGAGTCCAAGCACATGTCTATACCTGAGTCCACACCCATGTCTATGCCTGAGCCCCTGACCATCCTCATGTCCAAGTCCAAGCCTGAACCAAAGCCTCCATCTGCATCTACGCTCCCATTCAAGGCCCAACCAGAACCCAAGCCTCTGCCTAAGCTCAGGTTCTGGTGCCATGCCCTTCCCGAGCCAGAGCGGAGTTCTGAGGGGACTTTGTCCAGCGCCAGGTCCTCATCCCCGGGGCCAACTAAGGAGGGAGCTCTTTGGGAAGGGGGTTCTGTCACGGCCATGCGTATTTGTGCTCTGAACATGCAGCGCGCACCCAAGACTACTATGTGCAGCATGCGCCTCAAGGACTAATTAGTATGCACCTCTTCCTGATCAGAGCGCAATCACGGTGCCCGCTTATAAGGACTCCACAAGCAAACAGACTTTGCAAAATATATGCGTTGTACCCAGTATCTCATGTTTACCAAGCCTTGTACTGTTTTGTGCTTCTCTGCCTATTGACTCTATTTTCTGTTTACTGTTACTTTGATTTATGATTGCCTCCGTTACTCTGTTTATGCCTCATATTACCCTTGCATTTTACACAACCCTGCCTTTGCCTGATGTTTTTGATCTGTTTGCCTGTTTGTAAATAAACTCTTTCTGCACCTACATCCATCTACTGCCCCCTATCATGACATTAAATAGGTTTATAAGATCATTCTTATAATCTAGTGCCAGCACGTTGTCAATCTGTACAACGTATGGGAAAACTTTTATTACCAATAGAGTAATACCAGTTGTCAGATAGATAAAGCAGAGTTTCTGAACCTATATTCTGTAATCTTACCTGTCCTGAGACGAGTCAAGTTTTGACTTACACACACAACTAGTTTTTTTTTGTTGGCTTTTAAAAACAATGTGCACGTGACTTCAGCAGCTTTTTGAAACTCAGAGTTAATACAGAATAAAATAATTCTGAAGCCCTTTTATATAAATTGATATTGATGATGGGTTCAGAAAAACGTTTCATGTGGCAGATGATGAGATACACAAATGAGGTAACTGGAGAATTTGTGAAACTACTGTCAAAGTAATAATGATGAAACAAAAAGTCTACTATGGTTAAGTTACAAGTGCTTATTATAAAATATTTCCAACTGCTGATGTACTTAATTACATTCTCAAGTAAAACATTTCAAGACATCTTGTATTAACATTTTATGGCCAAAAGTGGTCATAAAGTGGTCATCCATATTTTATGGATATCTAACCATCAAATCCATATGTTGACAAAGTTTAAATTACAAAATTAACTAGGACACCTTTGTATGCTGTAATGTTAAGATTTCCTTTCACTGGAAATAAAATGCCCAAACCTTTTCCAGCATGACATGTCCAGTGCACAACTCAAGCTCCATGTCGACATGATTTGACAAGGTCTTAGCAGAAGAACTTGTGTCTTGCACAGAGGCCTGACCTCAACCTCACTTAGATTTATTGTTGAGAGTAAATATTTCCAATAGTGTTTCTCAAATCCACCCATTACCTCATTTGTGTACCTAACCCCTGACCTCAGCCCCACTGAACAGGGTTAGGATGAACTTGAACATCAACTGCACCCCAGGCCTCTTCGCTAAACATCAGTGTCTAATTGCACTAAGGCTCTTGTCAAATGGTAAAATGTTCGCCAAACTCCAATATCTAGTGGAAGGCCTTCCCTTAAGAGAGGAGCTTATTATAACAACAAAGTGGGAATAAATCTGGAATAGGATGTTTATCAGTGAATATGCCACTTAGGGGTCTGATCAATGTTATTTTTTTTGATTCAGACATTTTCACTGAAAGCCTTTCACACTGTAGTAGTCTGCTAGCCTGCATAGGAGTATGATATTCTCTATACTCTAATCAAATGTACATTAAAATTCAAATTTTGTCCTTATTCAGGCATATAACGGTATACTGGGTTTGCTGAAAATGTATCTGACATGATAGTAATTGCCAATATTTTAATAATGCCTAATGATCCTTATAGTGCTTCTCTCTCATCCTCATATTTAAAATGTTTATCAAACTGATTTATTAATATCATTATTTATATTAGGTCTACAATAAAAAAAAGTAAGGTGATGCATTAATTCAGTGATTCTCAAATTGGGATCTGCAAACCATAACCAGTTTGTCCTGTTTCACACTACACTTGAACGGGTTTAATCCAAACCCCAACAACTCAAAAACATGTATCTTTGCATCTCTACATCATCTTGCATCCACTTACATTAACTTGCACTTAACATGTACTGTGAATTAAAAATCCAAGAATAAAAGCGCCTTGTCTCCAATAAATAGCCAGAGTATTATTGAACACATGAAAAATGAGAATAATATTTGAAATATATAAATATGTGCTTTAATATGCATGAAAACAGTTAGTGAATACAATGATTTTAGAATTTGCTGTTCAAATTTTATAACACCCTTTAAATGTACAATAAAAGACTTTCAGTGAAGAGTTCTGAAATGTCACAAAGGGCCAGCCTTAGCCCTCCTCCTCTTCTCAATGCTCAGTAAAGGAGTTGCATCTCTTTAAACTAAATTAACTATTGTCTTTTCTCTTATTAAATATAAAATATGGATGGTGTAATAAAACAGTGAGTGTAGAAGGGTATAAATATGCTACAGACAAGGTAATTTGAATATCTATTCATCCACCCATTTTCTCTTATCCAGTAAATATTTTTCTTATCACAGTGCCTGTATTGTGTGTTATTAATTGATCTAGCACTTGAAGCATTTGAATAATGTTACTGCTGTAATTATTGAATTGGACTGCTCTAAAGATACCTGGCAAATGCCTGAATACTTAAATAAAAATGTAACGTTAATAAAAATGATAAATAAAAATAATTTGATTAATGATTTGCAAATCATGGAAACTATACTTAATTGAAAAATAGTACAGATATATTAAACATTGAAACTGACAACTTTTATTGTTTTTTTTTTTGAAAGATGGACTTCGTAAATGTTTGGTACCTGAGGAGACCAATTGCTATAGGTTTGAAAGTGAAATGTCCCATTCATGCCTGAGATATGATTTCAGTTGCTCAGCAGTTCGGGGCCTCCATTGTCGTATTTTGCACTTCATAATGCACCAAATGTTTTCAATGGGAGACAGATCTGGATTGCAGCACCCAGACTCTTTACTACGGAGCCATGCAGTTCTAATATGTGCAGAATGCAGTTTGGCACTGTCTTGCTGAAATAAGCAAAGCCTTCCATGAAAGAGACGTCATCTGGATAGCATAAACCTGTACATATCATCCTGTATTGATGGTGCCTTCCCAGGTGTGCCCAATAATATATAAGGTACTCAATCATGTATAACCCATAAGGCATGCCAATACAGATGCTGGCTTTGAACTGTGCACTGATAACAAGGTCTCTTTAGACCAGTGTCCATGATTTCCAAAAAGAATTTCAAATTTCGATTTATTAGACGACAGGACAATTTTCCGCATAACCTCTGTCCATCATAAATGAGCTCAGGCCCAGAGAAGGTGATGGTGTTTCTAGATTTATATATAGTTTTACTGTATTTGTGGATGTAGCGTCAAACTGCGTTCACAGATGATGGGTGAGGGGCCCGAAGATCATGGGCATCCAATATTGGTTTTCTGACTTAACCCATGTGTACAGAGGTTTTTTCTGGATTCTTGGAATCTTTTGATGATTATTACACATTACCACAGATGATGTGAACCCCAAATTCTTTGCAATTTTGCATTGAGGAATGTTATTCTTATTCTTAAACTATTTGCCCACGCAGTCTTTCACAGAGTGTTGAACCCTCTGAGTGGTGGTTTAGGCCTTTATTTTGTTGATTTGATGGAGTATATTTCAAAATAAGAATTGTATAAGAATTATAAACAGAATTTATTTATTTGCAATAATGTCCTGCAAAGAGCATACATATAGCATACTATTGGCTTCAGTTGTCATTACTTTTTTAATTTTAATAACAGTAAATCATGGAATCTTTTTTTCCTTAATTGTAACATTGTATAATGTCAAACAATTTCAATACCATTTAGATAGCTTCCAATATATTGCTCCATTTTGTAGCCTTTGTTCATACTTATTAAAATGTGTTTATTTGCAGATTGTAATGAGCTTGTTTTTGTCACATGTGATATTTTATATATGTGATATTTTAACCTTCCGTCCATTATCTACACTGCTTATCCATCAGCGTCGCAGGGGAAGCTAGAGCCAATCCCAGCTGACTTCTGAGGAGAGGCAGGGAATACCCTGGGCAATCTATCACAAAACACAGGATATCAATTTATCACATCTATTGCTATATATAATAAACACAACAAGTTGGTCATACTACAAGGGTACAGAATAAAGGAACAACCAGGATTCCAAATCATTTAATGATAACATGACACTAAAATCTTTTTCTCCCATGCAGTTTACCAAATTAAAATCAATACTTTGCAACCAAGTTAAAGGATTACCAGGTTGATAAAGAACAGATTTGAATAGTATCGGGAGGACCAAGTGCATCACTTTTATCTTACAAATGCATCTATAGTAAACGCTTCAGTTGCATGAATCTGAACAAATGCATCAAAAGCAGTTGCACTCCTCAGGTATGATATTGGGCAGTGTCTCATATTTGAATGAGAATCCTCCATCTGAGGTGGTGGTGAAACGCAGTGACCTCATGCTCTCAGGCACAGGTGCGCAGCACTGCCGCATACCCAGAAGTGTGGCTGTTAACTCAGGGTTTGAGCAGTTCCCATGGCAATAGTAAAAGCTGAAAGTCTTTGGGTGGATGATCCAGTTGTCCCAGCCCAGCTCCTCAAAAGATATCTCGATCTGCTCCCTCCTACAATATTTATCATCTTTTTCAGGTGAGGGCCTCTGGAGCTTCTCAATGATAGCTGGTGACCAGGCAATGCTGGGTGCTCTTCGAGCACGCTCAAGCCCATGTGGTCTGACATAGACATGTAGGAAAGGGATTTTGTCCTTCTCTGAAGTGTAGCAGCCACATGCTAGGCATCGTACCTGTAGCAGGAATGGCCCGTTGGTTATGGCACTGTGGAAGTGGCGCTCAAGCCTGTAGGTGCTCCAGCCATCTGGGCTGCATATAGATGGCCTTTGAGCTAACAGTATTAGTTCCTGGTGCATTGTGAGAATATAAAGTGGCACAGAGGTGGTATTTCCTGCAATGGCCTTGCCAGCATAGAACCAGAAGTCCACTGAGATGATAATGGACTCCTGCCTGTCCAGAGATGGCTGGAAGTAGTATGTAAAGTGTCTGGGTGAGTCTTCAGAAGTGATTGAGACTGTGTCCAGGCAGGTGTTATCTAGGGGGGTGGGATTGGGGAGAGAAGTTAGGATGACATCATTAAAAAATAATTCCTTCTTCCAAATATAATTCCTGCATAATTCTAGAAGATAGATCAGTCCTATGGCCTATGCATAGTCAGTTCCAATGGCCATTCTTAATCTCTGGATATTATTTTCCTGATCAATTTTGAGATCACAATAGCTTATTCCTTCTACTTTAAGGTTTTTTTTTCACACATAAAAAACTCTTTTGCACTGCATTAGCATAAATAAATTAGCAAAAATTGCACTCCGTTAGCAATAATGTTGTAACAGCAGTTTTTTAAATAATACACCATAATGTATTATATTCCATAATTCATTAACATAATGTTGTGCAAGTTTTTGTCACTAGTTAGCAACCTGGAAAGTTTTATTAATATGTTTAAAATTTATGGATTTTAACTGAAACAAAACCATAATACCTTTATTCAGTACTTTATTACCATAGTATTGGATAACATTTGCTATGTCAGAAAGCCTAAATTTATTATGATTGTATATTTAGCCTAATATATTAAGATTAAGACTAAAGCCATGGATTTACTGACCAGAGCTGGGGAACAGAATGACTTGGGAAATCTCCTGATGCTGCCTCCTCTCCAGCCGAACCTCCCTGCGTACTCGCCGAGCTCCGTGATGGGCTGCCACATGCACCCTGTGACCAGATGGACTCTGTAGAGTCAGCACAGGAGGCTTATCCAGCCGTAGTCCCTCCAGAATTTGTCTCTTTAACCAGTCCAACACCACTTCCTGGGGCAGATCACCCTCGCAGGCCTGGCAGTGACGGTCAATCCATGCTGGTGAAAAGACAAGGGTGCAAATAATCATAAGGGAATTCATCGTCCAAAATTCTAAATCCAGATTTTTCCAAATCTCTTAGTAGACACTGAAGAATCTGTCAGTTTCTCCAATGTGACTATGATAGGCTTGTGCTCAGTCACTTTCCTTATTTTTCAGTCTGTTCTTTTCCTTCTTAACAATCATACTATGAATGTATCGTGTCTTTGGTACAATTATTTGGGTTCATGCTATCAGTGTACTATCCAGTAGAGAAGAAGCCAATGACATGGACCTGTTTGGTGAATTGTTGAAATAACTTTACCTTGGCCTTGGAAGACTAATAGTATCACAATGTATAAACAGCGCCCTGATTCAAACATACAGGCCTTATAACAACACTTCACTGATACAAGTGAAGTTTAAATCGGCATGTTCAGTGTTTCAGATTTGCTACAACTCTGAGATTTTACAGATTGTTTACAAATGGTTTTCTTTGTGATAAACCTGTAATTTTTGTACTAATCTCAGTTTTCAGGTTTTATTTTTGATTAGTTATATAAATATTTTCTCATAATTTAGAGTTTTAGGCAGCAAGGTTTTGTTTTTGTTTTTTAGCTCTGCACCTGTTTGCTCCCACAATGTGCCCTTATTTGTGAATAAGACAAACAGCATAGCTTACATTATCATATTCCCAACCTTGACCAGTCGGGTCTGTACTATTTAGCAGGGGACAAGTCTTTTTTACAAGCAGTGCCATAACAGAGATGTACAAGCATCTTAAAACACCCATCTTAAAAATATGAACAACTAAATACTCTGCATTAAAGATTTTAATACCAGCTGAAAGATAGAAAGCTGTGTTTTCTGGGATGACACTTTTCTCACAGTTTAGATGTGTTTGATCTGCTCTGAACTGAGGACGTCTGTGGAGCTTTGTCCTTGAGAAGTATTTAGCTCTATCTGGGTCGAATTACTTGTGAGATGTTTCCAGCATTGGGCTTCATTTATCAGTATTTTAGTAAAGTTGTGTGTAAATGTTTGCATATGTTGTAAGCCAAACCAAACTATTTCTTCTGTGGGATTTACAGAAAGGCTGATCATCTTTGTATTTGCTTTTTGTATGATTTTCTTTGTACCCATGTTGATTTATTCCCAGAAGTGCAAAGCACATACCTGACACAGCGCATTTGCATGTGGTGACACCCACAGAACTCCATAAAAGTTCAAGTGCACAGAATACAAAATTAACTGAGAGAAAAGGTACAAATTGGAATTGATTTTTGAGTCAACTTAATGCCGATCAAAGAATATTGTTATAGAAACATCTTCTAAAGTTTATTCCAGCATGATATTGCACAAAGCAGAAGTCACTGGAATCTGTAGTAGAATTCACAGCAAGAAAATGCAACAATCTGCAGGAATTGTGTGATGCAATCATGTCAACATGAACCAGAATATCAAAGGAATTTTAATAAAGTATGTGTAAAGTATGCGGAAGAAAATACCTTCTGTAGAAAATAAAAAATAAGTCCACTCAATCCAAGTCCAACATGCAAAAGGTTTATTCCTAATAACGGCCAGAACAAAGTCCGAGAAGCCTAAGTTTTTATAACATGCAATTATATAGGATCCATATTTTAATAATGTTCAGATTAATGGTTTCAAGGCGACAAAGGACTTCATGTCCATTGGTAACACAAGCACAAGATTAACAATTAAAATAAAATTATACAAAACAACCCATGAGAGAGGTGCTTACACACATTCAGTTCTAAAAAGATTGTGAGGTGAAATCACTGTAAATCCAAGCTACGACATCTCTCTTTCCTTTAATATTTTCCAAACTTGACAGATATAGAAATTATGGTCCCTATAACTAGCCCCTTCCACACAGCTGCACCCGCATGAGACAAGAAGGACAACTCAAAGTCATAAGTCATAACGTACTTTACCTAGTCAATCTAGAATAAAATTAAAAGAAATTAACTCAATTTCCATATTCCCTCCTTTGGACATTTGAAATGTCCTGACACTCTTATCTAATCAAGACAACTTGATTACATACACTCAATTGTATGCTGGTATTATTCCATTTACGGAATAATAAAATTCAACAACAACAACAATAATAAAACAACAATAATAATAAAATTCAAATCAATTTCATTCTTACAAAAATTTATCATGCATAATTGGAATAATACCAGCATACAATTGAGTACTCCTGTGCGAGATCATACTTTGTTTTTCATTCAGATTCTGTTCAGATATTCTCCTTAAGAGAATTCTCGTTCTTACTCTTGTTCAGATTTGTCTACTTTGTTGACACGTGTTTAACTTGGTTTGGGATTTGATTTAATTTAATTTTTCCACCATACATGACCTTTAAAGTGCTTTCAAATGTATTCAGTCTAAATTTGGGGCTGTTTGTGTTCCTGGGTGTGTTTTTGAGTATGTTTTTGTGTCTGTTTAGGAAAATGTTTACTGTGTTTCTTGGTCTTTGGCTCAAGTTGGTGAATTGTGTTACTAGTAAGGCTCAGGTGATGAGTCTCTGTGGACAGTAAGAAGAACCAGAATTTTGCTCTCTCTTTTTCATTTTTAAATAAGGGGAAATCCTGAGTTGTGGTGAGTTTTCAGTTTAGAGTTTTACAGAATTCAATTTGTAATTTTTCAGCAGGATTGTTGTCCCAGGCTTTGCCTTTGATTAATGGGCCCCACTTCTGTATAGACGTATTTCACTTCTGTATAGAAGTATTGGAGTGATTGCTAAATGGTACACTTTTAGCCAGATTTGAATTAGGATTTTATTGCATTTAATGCTCTGTGTGCTTTATCTGCAAGCGTCTGTATGGCCAGGTTAAAGCTTCCTGTGCTACTGAGTGTTATATCCAGGTAAATGTATGATGATTTCTGTTGGAGTTGTGTGTTACCCAGTGTGGTGTGAATTTCTTGGGTGCTCTGTTCTGGATCCACATAATGCTGGATTTGGTTCAGTGATAGAGCCCATTTACGGTAGTACTTGTCTAAGATGGAAAGGTTCTACTGTAGACCCTCTGGTGTGTGAGACAGCAGGACTAAATCATTTGCATAGAGCAGGAATTTTACCTTGGAGTTGTGGAGTGGGAGACCTGGAGCTGTGGAATTCTCCAGCATTGTAGCTAATTCATTAATGATGGTGAATAGAGTCGGGACTTAGACAGCACCCATGTTTCACCCCAGACTCTTGTTTAAAGAATTCAGTTCTTTTCTGTCCATTTTTTCAGCACATTCATTTTCCTGTACATTGACTGAATGATATCGTAGACTTTCCCTTCGATAGTGGACTGGAGGAGTTTGAGCAGTCATTCATGCCAGAGTGAGTCAAATGTCTTCTGAAAGTCTATAAAGGAATCAAAGATTTTGCCCTTTTTGTTTTTGAGGTTAGTGTTTATGACAGTGTGGATGTAGTCTGTGGTGCAGTGTTTGGGTAAAAATCCAATCTATTTTTCAGTATACTGCAGAACACTTTACCCAGAGTGCTGCTAACACAAACATCTCTGTAGTTTCTGGAATCAAATTTGGGACTGTTTTTTAGGCATGCTGAGGCCTTAGTTCCAGATTTTAGGGAAACTGCCTGTGTCTAGAATGAGGTTGAATAATTTGGTTTCAGCTTCTTTTAGCTTATCTTTACTATAGTTAATCTATGTAATGAAATATATTTATATCTCTCGTAAACATGATTTTTTTAAAATTTTAGGCTCTTTATGTGTTTACCTCGGAAAGTGAAATTTTGCAATCTAAAGGATTTTGGTGTGTTTTAATGGCAGTTTCCATTTCATGAATGTTTTCTTAAAACTGTTCAGAGATGTCAAATTTGAATAGATTTATGAGGTAGTTTTTCCATATCGATCCATTTCATATAGCTAATTGTTTGAGTGATTTGACCAGCTTTTGTTCATTTTCCCAAAGGAGTTTCAAAATTTGTCTGATTTCATGTTCATATGTTGTTCTTTATTGTTTTGTATAAATTGTTTATACATTTTAAAGGTTGTCTACTGCAGTCTGTAATGTCTGTTTGTGGGATCTGTTTGGTTTTTTTTCCCTTAAATGTTGTCCTGAGATTTAACACTTCATCAAACCATTCCTGTTTGGCTTTTATTTTTTTTCTGTTTAGAATTTTTCTGTTCAGTTTAATGTTAGAGATTATCACTTTTGTGTGATTAATATATTCTGTGGCTAAAGTCATTCCAGCACATGTTGTCAAAGTTAGTAGATAGTCTAATGTTTTAATAATATTATCCATGTTTAACTGTAGGTTTTTAATTTTTCGATTCAGTCAATTGAGGTTTGGGGTGTAGTGTTATGAGTGTATGGTAGGGAGGTGGTGTTGTTTCCCTGTGATTGATAGTGGGATTTGTGCTCTCATTGTGAATGCTTTAATGAGCTTGGGATTTAAGTTTGAGAACTTGTGTGTTCACTACTTCAGATGGGTTAAATGCAGAGAAAGAATTCAGTGTGCTCTAATGTATATTATACACATATAGTATACAAATAAAGGCTTCTTCTTCTTGCGATTCTTCCTGTTTTCCTGTTGTATGTGGTGTTGAAGTATCTGTGTTGTTGATTTTTTTTAGATGTTCAATCCTGTCTGTGAATTGCTGGATTTCCAGCTTTAAGGCGTTTTCTCTGAGAGTGGCTTCTTCTTTGATTGGAGTCATTTGAGCTCTCAGAGTATGATTGTCTTCCTCAAGTTTTGTCATTATGTTCATGGCTTTATTGGTGGTCCTGCCCTGTCTAACTTCATTTACTAGCTGTTCGAACTTATCATGAAGCCAGGATAGAATCTGTTCTCTGAATACAATGAACTGCATCTCCAGCATGGCTAAGCATGAACTGCATCTCCAGCATGGCTAAGCTTTCTAGAGCAGGACCTCTGGGGGTGGAGCAGTGGAGGAACAAGGCTCAAGAGCTGTTTTGTTAAATTCTTGGGATAACAGATTTGTTTCCTTATTAACTTTAGTCTTCAGGTTATTATTGTTCTCAAACTGTTGTAGATTTTCAGCATTGCCTAGAATTAGGACTGTGCCATGTTATAGATGTTAATGGTTAGCACAGTGTTGTATATTCCTCTCTTTTTAACAGAGGGATGAGGAACACAGGAACAGGAACATTGCATGACAAACCCAGCAGTCTTTTTCACATTCAGTAATGTTCTGAGCCACTCCTAAGGAGAGAGCATGCTCCTACTGATTGAGTGCCCCTGCAGTCAATCAGAGACTCTAAAAGAGGAGTTGAAACAATAGTCCTATGGGATACCCACAAATCAAACAGCAAACATGCCGATATCAACATCATGATAAGACATCTTAAATGTACCTCATATGAATTGCACACTCAAACCTTTTTACTACTAGGGCTCATTACTGGGAAGTGTTTAGGGTGCTTTAATTCAAAATCTCTAACTGGACTTCTAACTTGATGATTTGTCCAAATGATGTCATTTTCTAAGTGAAATTCAGTCACTTTAAAACGAATGTGAACCAGTTTCCTCTATCTTCTGCTGTAGCTTGTGCTTTGACTCTTATTACTGTAATACCACATGGATGTGTAAATTCTGTATGATGGCTGAATGTATTCTGTATTCTGAAATTCTGTATGATGGCTGAAGTGCCTTTGAGCAAGGCACCTAACCCCCAATTGCTCCCCGGGTGCTGCAGTATAACTGCCCA
>JAOTRR010000010.1:32514-47558 GCA_028570945.1 Gogo arcuatus
AAAATAAAGAAAAAACATTGAATTAGAAGGTGTGTCTAAACTTTTGACTGGTACTGTATTTATCTATCTGTTGAGTTGCAAATGATATACAGGCCTAGACCATCCTAGACTTATTAAATGAGCATATTTTGCATGTCAAGGAACTACTAATGTCTCCTCACCCAGCCTAGGCCCGAGACAGCTTCCTTGTTGTCTTTTTGCTCTATGCATGGTCACACCGCGATCCTGGACATTTGATAAGTCACTATATGAGTTGATGATGATGATGATGATGATGATGATGTGAACACTTACAAAAAGACAGCCAGCAACAGCAGGCGGATGACCACTTCAGCGATGAACTCCTGGTCTAAACTCTTCCTCATCTTTGGACCTGGTGTGTCTCAGTCACCTGCTTCACCTGAGAAGTGTCACATTTATATAGTTATCTGTAACTATCTTACATAGAGGAATTTGTATTATTCCAATCTGGAGTTGTGAAACTGACTGCCAAGTTTTTTGTCTGAACTTCAGTTATCCAGAGCAGCCAGCTGGATAACTTGAACACAAACTCAACACAGTAACATTGTTTCAGATCCTCTCAGATCAGGATTGGTCACATAGGTGTGTTTCGGCATTTTGTGTTTTGTAACAGATGAAATGCTGTCACCACGTACTCACTCACTCTCTCTCAGTCTTTACACCTTATGATAACCATTAATTATTATACTTACAGTATTACTATATACAATTTAAAGCTGAGACCTTTCCAAGGAACCCCAATATATAATAAAGGAACTGCATCACCCATCACCCAGAACATCAGAACTCGCACAAACGTTCCATGTCACACCACCTGAACGTCACACAATCTGGGAGTCGAAAATCTCAAAAGGGTTCCATTTCCCGCAATCCGAACATCAGAACTCGCACAAGCGTTCTATTTCAGGCCCTTAGAATTTACACAAGCATTCTACGCCACAAAATCCGAGCATCAGAACTCGCACAACCGGACAACGTCACGCAATCAGCAAGTCAGAACTCTTAAGTGTTTCATGTTACGCAATCCTCTCAGCTATAAACAGGATTGGCCACATGGGTTTGTTTTTGTATTTTGTGCTTTGACACATGGAATGTCGTCCTCACTTACACTCCGAATGTCCGGACTTGAATAAGTGTTCTGTTTCAGACACTTAGAACTTGCACAAGCGTTCCATAACACCAAATTCTGTGCATCAGAACTGGCACAAGCGTTCCATAACACCAAAATCTGGGCATCAGAACTGACACAAGCGTTCCATGTCACGCATTCAGAACATCAGAACCCACACAGGCGTTTTATTTCATACACTTAGAACTTGCACAAGCGTTCTATGTTGCAAAATCCGAGCATCAGAACTCACTTAAGCGTTCCATATCATGCAGTTTGAATGTCAGAACTCGTACAAGCGTTCTGTCACAAAACCCGAGCACCAGAGCTCACATTTAAGCGTTCCATGTCACTCAGTCACGACCTCATTAGTTGCGGGTGCGTAGTATTTTGGCCGCGCTGAGCTTCAGTACTCGCACAAGCGTTACATTTCACGCGCTCAGAACTCGTGAGCGTTACATTTCACGCGCTCAGAACGTCGGAAGTGACAATAGGGTGACGGCGCACCGCCGCCGCACGCGACTGAGGACACGTCAGCGTTACATGTAACTGATATTAACAGCATGATGAGCGTAAACCAGTGTTTCCACACTCGGTAATTTTAGCACTATTAGCATTAGCATGTCATCTTCGTCTATTGTCTGATACGGACCTTTGTTATTATGATTCGCTCCTTTTTTTTCAGCCCGTCTTAAACCGGAAGCAGCCGCGCGAGACGGGTTTGGTGAGGCCCGTCATGTATAAGTAAACATCTCCGACATGTCCAGAGCGGCTGATGCGTGAAGGTGCGGATCCTCTCCTGGTGAGGAGAGAGAGAGAGAGAGAGAGAGAGAGAGAGACAGACAGACAGACAGACAGACACGTCACACCGTTCTCACGCCACCTGGAGGTAGTTAGAAATATGAGCTTCAGTCGGGAAGACGTGGCAAGGCGTATAGGCAGGGTTTTAGGGAAAGGAAAGGCAGGAAAAGGGAAAGAAAATAAAAGAAAGGAAATGAGAAAGGAAAGCAATTCTTTTGAAAGGTAAGGAAAGGACAAAAAGGAGAGAGAGAGAGAGAGAGAGAGAGAGAGAGAGAGAGAGAGATGAACAAAAATGAAAGCTAGAGTAGGAGAGAAGAAAAGGCAGAATGGGGAGAAGAAAGAAAAAATAAAAAGGGGGACAGAATCAAGAAAAAAGTGGAAGTCAGAAAGAAATGCCAGAAGCAAAAATTAGAGAGAGAAAAAAAAAAGATGGAACAAGAGAATGTTAATAAGAGTGAGGAGTTTTTCAGGTCTAGCAGCCATAGATGTACTGATACTGACTCTAATCCAGCTGTTTCTGGATATATCATGACAAAAATGGAGATAGAAGGAAAATGGGGGGGGAAAAAAAGGTTCAAGTTCAGTTAAATTTTATTTATATAGCACTTTTAACAATGTTTCAAAGCAGCTTTACAGAAATCCTGATATGGAAGTAGATTTAGATTCCTAATGAGAAAGCCAGAGGCCACAGTACTGAGGAAAAACTCCCTGAGACAACATGAAGAAACCTTGAGAGGAACCAGACTCAGGAGGGGACCCATCTTCTTCTGGGTGATTGAGTCATTTATGATGTGTGATGAAAGGATCTTCAGTACAAGCATCAGGGTCATTTTTGATTTCATTAGTTTTAGCTTTGTATAGTCTGTAGTACCCAAGTTTAGTTATCCACTGTATAATGATTTGGACTTGAGCGTAAACTGTTCAACAAGTGCAATCATTAAGTGACCAAAGTAAAAACATCCATGACCGTGTTTAGGGTATCTATCTATGTAGTACCATCCACAGCAATCTCTAGGCTAGCCGTGTGTGGGTACTAAGCAGAAGTAGAGCATCAGAATGGATCACCAGCAGCAGGAGTAACGTGTGTAGCTCAACAAAGACAGAGAGAGGGAGGGGCAGGGGACAGCGAGCGAGCACGTAGGAGCACACTATAGGACAAGAGCATACCTAATGTGGTTTAAGATGTACATTGTGCATAGTGTGCCAGCAGGAATTCTGGCAAGACTAGCGATGTCAGTATAATTAAAAGGGAGAGCCAGAATGTAACATAATAAGGGCACCCTGGGACAAAGCAGCCAGCCACTCTACCAACAAACCTGCGTGAATGAGTGGGGAGGGGGAGGGGGAGGGGGTTAGCAGCATCCAAACATGCTGGTTTTCCACCTTGACTTAAAAACCGAGACTGTGTTGGAGTCCTGAACATGAACAGGAAGGTTGTGGGGCTTTGTAATAAAAGATCTGGCCCCTGCTGTAGTCTTCATTATTCTAGGTAAGAACAAAGAGCCTGCACCTTTTGATCGTAGCAGGCATGGCAGATCATGCTCAGGTACTGAGGTGCAAGACCATTCAGTACTTTATAGGTCATTAGTAGTATTTTATAAATCAATGCAATATTTTACTGGATGCCAATGCAGTCCAAACTTCTGGTTCTAGTAAGTACTCTGGCTGCTGCATTCTGGACTAACTGGGGCTTGTTTATGCATGCACTGGAACATCCAGACACAAGGCATTACAGTAGTCCAACCTAGAGGCAACAAAAGCATGAACATGAATAGTGAAAAAAGAAACAAAATAATAGTGTAGGCTCATTGTTTTTGCACATCTGTTCTTAAATAAAAGCAGTTGAGCAGAAAGTGTGAACATTCAGTAGAGATTTTATTGAATTCGAACCAGGCAAGTCTGAGAGCGAGTAAATCTGTGGAATGTTGTTTCTCTGAATAAATTAGCAATTTTGAAAGAAAAAAAACCATCTCAAAAGTTGGTCAAATAAAAAATACAGTAAAAGAAAGTTACAAAAAGAATGTGCCTATATGTTCACAAACATTCAGAAGTAATTTTACAGGCATTCTTTAGACACTACGATATAATGATAGTGGAGTTCTTTACTTTCTACTATGTACAGTTGGACGAGCTTGACGCCATAACGTCCCAGAACACAATAACGCTGTGGCCACACCCCTGCTCAGGAGCACAGCCCTCTATGAAACTCAGAGAAGCTCGTTCTACCCAGATATCATTTACGATACTTTTATTCAGTTGGAGTGTATACTGCGACTCGATGCGCGTGGTGAGTTTTACATTAACACTTAAGATTTACACACAACAGAAATAAGTCCAGTAGCAAGATTCCTTAAACAGTCTATGAAAGGAATGACACGTCCTTAACACGTCAACACAAATGATTTCCCTTGGAGCTGGTGAGATGGCATCATTTTAGAAAATATAAAAATTGAACAACATAAAGAACAGGCACAGACATGCACAAGATGATTTATGACACTTTGTCACGTATAAAAAAAAACAGTGAAGTACAGTGCACTAACACTCTTTAAGGAGGTAAATACAAAATGGCTGATATGGCAACAAAAGGTTCGTCTTAAACGTCCAATCAGTAACACTATGCCTTTTAAATCATTGAGCTCAATTTATACTCATTCTAGGACTACGGAAAGGCATTTGATCAAAAGGAAACTGAAACAATCTGTATAGGAATTCGTGAAAGTCGAAATACAATAAGGGCATACAAAAGTCAAATATTTCATGTCAGGATACCAAACACACTTCTGTGTTAAATTGTTTCTCTGAGACTGGAGACAGAGTGCACACTGCGCAAACTGCATTGCTCACACATGGAAAAAAAAGTGCTAATGATAAACAAAAAAAGTCGTACCTCATCATTAAACCTGCTACGCATTAATCCATTCAAAAAAAAAAATCCAGCATGTCACAAATTTGTCATGATTGAGAGATAGTAGATCCATCATAACTACATGTGCACTTCATAAAAGGACACAGTGTGCGGAAAAGACACTGAAAGTCATGAAGGAAACAGGAAAAAGAAAACAGGCAAAAGGAAAAAAAAAAACCTTGGGGGAATAAAGAAAAATGGGGAAAAAAGAAAGGAGGAGATAGAAAATAAAAATTGGCAAAAGAAAAAAAACAGGGAGAAAGAAAATGTTTTGGTTTTTTAATGAGAAAAAAGTAAATAAAAACAAAGAAAAATAGGGCAAAAAATTGGGGGAAAGAAATAAGCAAAATAAGGAAAAAGAAAGCATAATTATAGTGTGTGTGGGTTTAAAAATAGGGAGAAAGACAACAGAGGAAAAATAAGGAAAATAGAAACAGTATTTATAACGAGTGTATGTTATAGGATTGTAATTACTGTGCAGGTTCACTGAGTGCTAATAGAAGTGAAACTGCTGCTTGGTCAGGTGCAGTAACATACATTATGACCTCACCCGTTAGTTGGAAAATCAAAATTTTCCAACGTTCATTCTAGTTATTTCCACTGAAATGTTTAACACTGAAACTTAAATATTTTAGAAGATCACATTTATAAAACCCCCAAAAAGGAGAAACAGAAGCCCTTACACAATAATTCAGCGATATTTTCCCCATGTCTCTAAACTGTGAAAATTGACAAAAACAGTGATGTGCTGGATTTTTTTTTTAAACCCTCCAAGTGTAAACAGACTTGGCATTGTAACTCCAACAACGCGAACAAAACCAAAGTGCATGAGACGTGAACAGCTCTCCAGATTTCAAGTGTACAGGACAGGACCACTGCTGAATATAACACGTTTTGAAAAGCCTCATTTTGGCAGTGACAGACTTCCATGGTTCTGCATACTTGAACATTTGGGATTAGATTTAATAACATGTAGTTGCTCAGTGGGAAGGAAAATGAACAAATTGTTTGGCTAAGCAGCTCAGCAGGGGTTAACTGTTGATATATTAGCAATACTGATTTATACAAGGGTGCTAAATATTTTACTGTGTGTTGGGATTATCTTGATCTTGGACACTCCACATGAACATGTCAGAGTGTTTAGATGGATCACAGCAGCATTCAAATGATCCAATAGATCATTTCCACCTTGTTGGTTCTGGCCATCTTTCACCAGGTCTAATATTTTCGTTCGTATCTTGCAGCCCAGCTGAACGTTGTCGCACTGAGGCAGAATGCACTGAACGTCTGCCACGATCAACACTACTGAGTTAATAAAGTAACATTGAATAATAGTTAAAAGTTAAAATACATTTTGGTAACCATCATAAAAGCCACTGAAAGGCATTGCTGGTTTTTGCCTCTATCATGAGCTGGAAATTCATTTAAATATGGATGTTGCGCTGCTGACCATCACCAACTAGTTGAGGAATGGTCATTTTTTGAGGTCAAAGAGCGTAATGATTATGTATTGCCATTGGTGCCATTATCTAATTCGAACAAACAACTCAAGACATCATAGCCTTCATCATAATCTTGGGTTGATTAGAATCTGGGTTATTAGGGTACACTGTGATTATGATACCTTAAAAGTGGTCATTGTTGTGTACAAATGAGATTTTTACAAAAGACACTGGTGTACATTGGCAACACCACGAAAATGATATTTAAAAAAAAAAAAAATTCCTTATGGATTGATATTCCTATCAGCACAACACCAACGATGGCAGTTGTTCAGGTGTTTCTCATGGCTGATCCTCATAAAAATGTTGAAACTTAAGTGCTTGTCTATGAAATTAACCATCACGACAAGGAGTGAGTCTGAACTTAACACAGGCTGAGCGAGTGATGAAAAAAGGGGGCGTGTATACAATGACATTAGGAATAGTGATAGCAAACTCACTAATAATACCAATGAACAATACTGTACACTGTGAACTCATGTAAACGTAGTCATAAATATATTCGTGATATATATATTTTACAAATCACAAACGCACAGGAATGAAGAGGCAGCACGTAACCAAAACTGGAGTCACAGTCCTTTTTTTCACGACTAGCTGATATTCAGACGTGTAGTGAAAATTCTAGTGTAGAGAATCTGATCTACGTTTCTCGTATGAATCCTTTCTATTTACACTGAGGTACATCGAATGAAGTTCTCAAGGTGTTGTAGGTACCAGAGTGTGTGTAAAAGATCTCGGCTCCCCTCTGAGGATGAATTAGAACCAAGCTTGAAAAAAAAAAAAAAAAATATTGGTAAAGTGACGATTAGTGGGTGCCGTGTGATTCATTTCCACATTTCTGGATCTGAAAGAGAGAGTTGTAAATTGTGACTTTTCGGCTCCATAAACGATCGCCCTCTGCTGTAGATCTGGAATGGACAACAACCAACTTGTATGTATAATGATTTTGAACTGCACACCACCCCCTAGCTGCACGGAGGGCCTCGTTTTTCTGAATTCCAGTCACCTTGTGGAATTATTTCAGTATAAGAGCTTTGGCTCAGTCACTCAGCCATTTCTCCTTCCTCATCCTCTTCTGCCTCTCTCTCTACATCTCCCTCATCCTCCTCTTCCCTCTCTGCTTCTTCTTCCTCCTTCACACTCACAGTAGTAGGGAGGCTGGGTGCTTGTTCTGGGTCGTGATTGGGACAGCAGGGCTGGTTATCCTGGGCAGAAAGCACCAGCTGCCCCGCCTCATGATCCTGGCAGAAAGAGGCGGGGCAAAAGTGGCAGAACACAGAGGCAGGGCGCTGACACACACTGCATTGGTGCCAAGGGCATTCCCAGCGACCTGAACACACACACACACACACACACACACAACACAAGTATGAGTCGCAACAAAAGGCTAACTGAGTCTACTTGGATCAAACAGTCAATGTGTGATTGAGTCACAGAGTCAATGAGTGAGTTAGTCACTGAATCAGTGAGTTACTAACTGTGTGAGGTAGGATGTCTATTGGTGAGTGAGTCAGGCATTAAGTAATCAGGAAATCAGGAAAACATTTAACGAGTGAGTAAATGTGTCACAGACTCAAGCATGGGAGTAATCTAACTGATGCCACCTAGTCTCCTCAAAGTATTTTTGTTGAAAGCACATAACGTAAACCTGTGGTATAAATTCTGCATGTTCCCCAAAATATAGAAAAAAAAAGAAAGCCAAAAGAACAACATTTCAGCATGTACACATGCAATGTGTTTGCTTTTTAGTGATTCACTGAGTGAGTCAAAGTCATCCCGTGTATCAGTCTGTGTTAACTGAAGAGCACACAATAGTTAGAGTAGTTATTTACAGGCTCAGTGTGTGAATGGGTGTGGCTTTGCGTACCATAAGGGGGCGTTGTCAGGTTGAGGCAGAGCAAGTGATAGGCTCTGGGGCAGTCCTTCCTGTCACACATGACCAGTTCTCCGCCCTCGCCGCAGCAGTAGCAGTAATAATCATGACTGCGGCTTTCCGTCTTCAGCTTCCTTTTCCTCACCTTCAGCTTTGAGTTCCTCACTTTCTCCTCCTTTTCCAACACCACAGCACTCTGAGGAACAGGAGAACATTACACACATACACGCGAGACCGAGCAGAGCAGACAAGAAAGAAAAAAGGGGAGGAGAAATTTAAATGCAGAAATGTAGCTTTAGCTAGTAGTATTCTCTGTATACACACACACACACACACACACACACAGCATGTTGATACTCACAATCTACTAACCCCCTATATACACCCCCTGTGTGTATGTGTGTACCTTTGGTCGGACTCCCAAGTAGCCGCTGCAGTTCTCAGCTCCGCAGTGACATGTCGTCCTCCCGTTCCCCAAACAGTCCAGGTTATAATTAAATGTCAGTTCAGTGTCTGTCCACACACACACACGACTCACAGCATGTAAAAACCTGAAACACTGAATCCCCTGTTCATAAATGATTCACCTCTTTTCGATTCACTTCACTCAGCCCCTCAGCAGTTAACGTCCTAAATTTAAATTTGCATAAACCTGAATATTAATGAGCCTACAGACAGAGCAAACATCATCAATACCACTACACTACGCTTTAGTCTCACATGAAACTCCAGAGGCTGAAACCCTGTGCTGTTTTCTTAAGCAAGAAAATCATAAGGAGGTCATAACATTATTAACTTTTCTGATTTGTTCATATTTATTTACCCAGAGTCATATTTTCTTGTTGCTAATATTTAGCTTGACTTGACATTCCAACAGTTAGACCAACTTGAAAATGGTTCCTGTTCAATATTACACTACACAGTACCATTACATCCTATGTAGTGCACTTAATACCCTATAAACTCTGAGATTTAGCCATAGAACAATCACCACGCAATTAAGAGTTGGAAGCTGGAACGTCGCTTTTCGGGCAGGCACTTATTACTGTTTTGATAAAGTTACATTAAGTGACAACGTTGAATGTTAGATCTTAAATATGGAGGGTTTTTTGTTTTGTTTTTTAACATTTGAATGCACTGAGCAGTAATGAGGAGCTAATGAGAATGCTGGATTAGTGTTTGCTCACTCACCTGCAGCGATGTCGCACAGAGTGAAGAGGCCGATGCGGACGTCTCCGTTCACCGTCCATTTCTGTGTCTCGCAGTTTGGGCTGCAGCTGTGATTCATGAAGCGAGACAAGTTCCCTTTGGGCCCAGCATCAATCACACGATCCTAAAAAACACACGCGCGCGCGCACAAAAAAAAACATCTTCAACAAACCGATCCAGCAGAGCAGCAGGATGAAGAGCTTTTAGTTTTCTCTAATTTACATTAAGGTTAGTGGTAATATTTGTACGACGATGTAATATTATTATTATTACTACTACTACTACAATACTCATGTTATTATAGTACTGTTATTATTATCGCTATAACCATTTTAGGTTTCCTGTTCATGACATCCCGCCATATTTTATATTTACACTTCGACTACAAGACGAAAAAATCCTCACTCCCACTGGGAGAGAGTGAGGACATGGTTAAAATAAAATATTACCTTGGTGAGGGTGAGCATGTAGAAGTTGGTCACATGGTTCTTGTTGGCATGGCTGATTCGCTGTCGACATTCCTCCAGATCGATCAATTCTCCTACGTACTCCATCACAAAATCTCCCTTCAAACACACACACACACACACACACACACACACACACACACACACAACCTCATGTCAGTTTTAACTGTAAAATTACACATCTGAAACATGAGGTCCTGTTTCCAAGACAACTTAAACATGTGAACAGCTGTTTATCAGCTATGATAGGAGAAGTGTCTGCTAAATGAAACGGTAGGAGCATAAGATGTCCTGATGTTCTTCTTGACATATTAGAACTGTAGCTGCTTTGTTAAGTATCCATTCTGCCCTCTCTCCTGTTCTGGTCATATCATATAATCAAGTTTGTGATTGGCTGATCAAACTGAACTTTCTCTGCCCTTGTTCACAGGGACGCCTGTCACCTGGTGTTATGATGTGGAGAAAGACGTCTGTATTTCTGACTGACCTTTTTGAGGTCCTGTTTGGTTTTGAGGCCCCAGCCTCGCTTCTCTGTCTTGATCACCTCCATTTTTGGATACTGGCGTTTGTTGAAGCTCTGGTTGAGGCAACGGTCGGCGGCGGCACACACCTGCGGGTGACACTCGTACTGCAGCGCCCGGTTCACACACTCAGATTCCTGAGCGCACGGGCGCTCGTCGCTCGGTTTGCAGTTGCAGCGTGGGATCTCCGACAGGTCGGCCACACGCACCTGCACCTTCCCTACGGGCTTGTTACACTGAGCAGGGATGAAAATGTACACATTTAAATGTTTAAAGCAACAGAAAAGGACGAGTGTTGCATGATGAAGAGTAAGTTTTTGTGTTGTACCTTGATGAGTTTGTACGGAGGAGGTCGTCGTGAGTTGCGTTCCTGTTCCAGAGCTCCTTTGGTCTCTCGCTGAGATTTCAGCTCCTGAAACCTCCTCGCTGCCTCCTCGAGTGCTACACACACACACACACACACACACACAATACCATAGAAGTATTACAAGTACTCTTTCCAAGCACAGTGAAAATTGTGTCCTACGTTGTTGCACGGTAAAAAATATCTTACCAAGTGAAGATATCTTGACCTAAGGAAGTTATCTAATATTTATCATTATGAGACCATGAAGCCTTTTTCCAGACCGATTTACTATGTTCAAGCTTAAAATTGTCTTATTTTATTGAGATACTTTTGCCCTGTTCCAAATTTAAACACTTGAAATGAGAAAGTATCTGCCAACAGAAGACAATCTCAAGCTTGAAATGAGTAAAAGTGTAGAAGTAGGATTTATAATTAATATGTTGAAAAGCAATCTAATAAAGAGAAACTTTAGTTCAATTTGCCTATCTGTACTTGTTCAAATATATCTCTTTGAAGTACATCACTAATTAACTTTGCAAATTTGGAAGGGGGGAAAAAAACAACTATAAACTGCAGCTTTAATGGGAAGCAGCAAGTAGATTCTCACACCATGAACTCATCACCCTCTATACATACCTTTCTTAAAAGTCTTGTTAATCCCAATTTGTCCCTCTGCGAAGTTCTTATCGTTCTCCAAGTATGGGAAAACTCGGCCCTGGTGGATCCAGTAGTAATCGTGTGACCCGAAGAAGAAGACTGGAAAATCCCCGATGTCATGTTTCAGATTCTGGATGTTGGACGGAACCAGCCGAGGGTTACAGATCTCAGCGGGCCACCATCTACACAACAGAGAAATCACAACAGAAGACAAATAACGTTGACTTTTTAAAAAAAATTTTTATACAGTTTGAATTTAAAAAACAAACAAAAAAAAAACCTTATAAGTAAACCGTACAAATGCACAATTAATTTTTAGTCTAGGCCACTTAAAAGGTTTGGCGAGTTCGAATATTTCCCACATTGACATGTACACAAGTGCTCTTCTTTGTTTGATCGATGGTTTGTTTGCACATTCAAATCAGTGCCAGTACTGCTAACTCCTCCCCCATGCACCATTATTTCCTGCTGAGCATCCAGGATTGGACCGGAGCTTACAGGGGGTGGGGAAAAAAACGCATGGATTTGGATAGAACAATCTGATCATCTCTCCTGCTGCTTATTTGGAATAAGCGTCTTGGCCAGAAGACTGAAAGTTCAGGTGTGTATTATTCTATCGACTTTGCAGCGAATAATAGTCCGTCTGCAACTTACATACTGTTACACACTGAAGTTCCTGATTCCTTGCAAAGCCACGCTGCTGCTGTAATTACTGTACAGTGTAGCACTGGTTTGCGCTCATCTTACACCGTCTTCCCACTGTCCTCCCTTCTATCACTTTTGCAGTTCATGTCCGTGTGTGGTGTTCATTGTTACCTGTAGTTACCCAGCTTAACCCAGACGATCTGTTTGTAGCGAGGTTTCTTTCCCACTCTGCATTCACTACAAAGCCAGGCTCCTTCAGGCATCTCCATATTTAAACAGGACGGGTGGAAAGAGGCGGGGCATGCCTCGCAGCACAGGAGTCTTCCTCCTACACACACACGCGCGCACACACACACAGGTGCATTACTGTGGGCCAGTCAGCTCCTAATCACTGGTGGTCACTATTCACCAAACCTCACCCAAAAGCAAGTGTGTCTCAAACGCTAAACGCACTGAGGATGAGCACGGAACTGCACTCTCATATGAGATCGAGTGTAGCGTCATAGCTCAGGCATCACTGTAGACTAATCAATGTTAGGACTAAAATTTAAAATGAATTTTTCCACACTCCACTAACACTTATCATACTCACTCGTGACCATATTGACGAAATAAATACTGTATTCTGACCAAACCCTGACGCACGCTCTCCCTCGCCATGCTGCAAGTGCACACTCGTGTAATAAACTAGATGACGCACACTTCCGTGTGTGTTAGGGGGAACTGAACGAGGGTGCGTTAAAACAAACTGAAATGCAGCAAGACTAGCTGGATATTTCAGGGGCCCACTCTCAAGGGTGAGATTTGAGAAATTCTTTTTTTTTTTTTTTAACAGTCATTTGATTTGAAAAACAGTCAGAGCAAATGGATTAGATGCAGGATGATGAGCGGCATGCACATATGCATACACACACACACACACACACTCACTCACTCCAGCTGCACTTAACACACCTGCACTAAATAGCAGAGGCAAAACAATCACAAGCCAAACTATTTTGAATGGCAAAAATCTGTGCAACAAATGGCAAGGCCAAAAAAAGCGTACGAGATGGTCAAATGTAAAGAACTGACGAGCTGCCATCCAAAATAGGTTTGGATTTTTAAAAAAACACACACAAAAAAAACACACCCAAAGAATAAGCTTAAAAGTGAATGTTAATAAAAGACAAACCCAAAGTGATTTAAAGAAGGTTTTGTGGTGTGTGTGTCATGAAAGTGCAGCTCAAGGACTCAAAATAACTACAGGCAACTGCTTTTTCACAAAAAAAAAAGAAAAAAAAAATGTGCGGCATAAAATGAAGTACACAATGTTCCCTTACCCCAAATGTAGTCAATCAGCCATGAAGTCTTTGGTGTCTGAAGTTGTATACTAGAGCTATGAGGCTAATGTAGGCACCAGTTTAGCATTGTTCAACTGCATACCTAGGTCATCACATACACAAACACTTTTTTTTTTTTTTAAATCTCAGACACACACGTATGCAGTTTCGGACACTACGACCATGGACAAAGCGATTCTGGGGTCTAAAAACAGTTCTTAAAGCTGAATCACATTCTTCCTCATCGAGGTGCAAAGAACTGAAACATCACTCATGCACTGAGCTGGAGCTAAATACATGATTAGATCATGACATAAATGACCTGTTTAAAACGTTTATGCAGTGCCTTTGCCTCAGTTAAGCAGCTCGTATCTTAAAAAAGAAAAAAAAAAAGAAAAAGACAAAAAAAAGCTTGGTCAGAGTCGAATCGTTTTCTCACTGCAGTTCATTCAGAAGCGAACAGTGGCGACGCTGCTCAAATGCTCATGGACTGGTTCTTTGGTTCGAGTCTCATTGCTGTGTTCTCACCGGCCTAAAGAAGTGCTCGGAGGGAGAAAACACACCAGGGCTCCACTCCAATAGACTAAACACTGCATATGTGAAAGCAGTGGGGTCATTAGACGGTTTGCAGTTTGCACAACACTAAAACGGAGACTATAAATGGAAATATTCTTGACATAGCTCCAGTGCAAAACTAAAGCAAATTCACACATCAAATATGTTGTCTACATTTAGAGTTACTTTATTCCTTTTTGTGGATCAACTGTCTTTTTTTTTTTTTTTGCTTCCCAATTTGGTGTTGGAGTCTGTAAATAGAATACGTGTATTACTGTTGAACGTCGTGTGATTTGGGGAAACCAGTAGCCAGCTGCAAGTTAGTCAGTTGCACCAGTTGAACATAAGTTATTACACCCTAATGCAAACGTAAAGCAGCTTCAAGTTTATAAACTTCTATATTGTAGTATAATAGTATGATAATGTAACAGGGGTTTTGCGTTGTTATTCTTCTAGATAGGGATGCACCGATTGTGATACCAATACTTAAAATAACAATTTGGCCGATAGCCGATATTTCTTTGCTGTTTGTTTATTTTCCTTTTGTTGTTATTTATTCCTCCTTTGTGCCAGGGAAACAAAGGAATCTTGCAAACAAAGAAACTGTGGCGATGTTTTCAGCTCGTTGCTGTCATGTTCGTGCTCAGACACTTTCAGTCTGTTGATAGTGAAACTTTATTAATTTGTTTAAAATGTATTTAAAGGGGCCGGCTCACCCTTCGCAGAATCCTCTGCGCCAAGTAACGAGTTGTCATTTTTGCATCCACTGTTTGAAAAGCAATCCGGCAACATCCTAATAAACTGACAGATAGATCATAAACTGTAACATGAAATTGGAGGTATTTTGTCAAAGTTGTTATAGTGGAGCTCTCTGTGCACGAAGCATACTTAAGAGCTCCATACTTAAGAGAATATGGTAAATGCTGACATGATTTTTGATGGCTTTTGCGACCAACAACGTACGTGTACCACCACAGGGAACCTGATCCTAAGTGCAAGGCAACGGATCTCAAACGCTTGACAACTGGACAACGAAATTTGTATCATCTTTTTTATATAAGATAGATGGGTTTTTATCCAGCGCTTATTTTTAATTTGCTTTTTAA
>JAOTRR010000010.1:125191-138146 GCA_028570945.1 Gogo arcuatus
ATAATAATAATAATAATAATAATAATAATAATAATAATAATAATAATATGAAAAAGAAGAAGAAGAAATAAAGTAAATAATATAAAGTATATCGTGTATATATGAAGAGCAATTTAATGTAATGTCTAAAAGAACTTTGAAAAACTAGGTTAAAAAGCTAGAAAACCTTTTATTTGATATGAATACATCAGCACTGTGGCCCATAGGCTTGTGTGATATAATGATGTTATCATCCTTACATGACATTCAGTGATGTTAATCACAGATTATATTAACTGGTTTGCCAACTGTTGCTCATTTTGCGTAGGAGCTTTGCAAAAACATCAGTCACTTGTACAAGCAGTAGTTAGCACTACCTCCTCACAGCAAGCAGGTTATGGGTTTGAACCTGTCGGCCGACTGGGGCCTTTCTGTGTGGAGTTTGCATGTTCTCCTGCATGGGTTTCCTCCAGGTGCTTCAGTTCCCTCCCACAGTCCAAAGACATGTGGATTAGGTCAACTGGCTACTCTAAATTGCCCATAGGTGTGTATGTGAGTGTGAATGGCTGTCTGTCTCTCTGTGTTAGCCCAGCGATAGACTGGTGACCTGTCCAGGGTGTACTCCACCTCTCCCCCAATGTCAGCTGGGATTGGTTCCATCTCACCCACAACCTGCAATGGTTAAGCAACACAGACAATGAATGAATGCTATTTTTTTCACTGGCACTCTCCTACTCAACATTGAGCAGTATCAACAGAGAAAATAAAACAACTGATTTTTTAAAGGATTATCTCAAAATGTAATGTTATATTTTTGGACTGTTTATTGCATTTCACTGCAGACTCACTTAAAATCATCCAGCAGAATTTTTGCAATTGCCACAGTGTTGACTGATCATATTATTATGCACTCATGGACTCTCAATAAAACAGAAATGGTGGAAATCTTTGTTTTCCTATTTTGTACAATTCTGGATGAGTAAATTGTTTATAGCGATATTTTAAAATAGAAAACAGCAATTGGGGAGAAATCAATATCGCATAGGCCTTGTTCATCTTCAAAGACAGCAACCAGTATTTATATAGAGAAAGTTACACATATTCAGAGTCGGATTACACAGGTACTTAAGTCATTTTTCTGACCTCCCCATTCAAATGATGTAAATTACCTGAAGAAAATGTACCAAACGTTTCAGGGATAAGCTGAGTGAGCACTCATATACTACACTTACAGTTCACTTTAAGTAAGTGTAGGAAAAAAAAAAATTTAATCCATAAATAATTCAGACCTTAAAATTAAATTAAGATGCTGTCTCCTCCAGTGTTAAAGGTATGATAGTTCTAATTAGTTAAGAGTGTCATATTTATATAATTATATTGGCTCAGGATGACATTTTCAGATTTATTAGTGTATTTACAGCCCAAAACATGCATTTTAGTATGACATATTGTGGTTACATCAAAATATCAGCCAATGATGTTAGACCTAATACTGCTTCTTAATATAGCTAAAAAAAAAAAAGTGGTAAATAACACTGGTACACCATCAGTACATACATATCTATGAGGATGAGGTTTGGATTAATAAGAATAAAATAATATGAATAGCAATAAATAAAGAACAAATAATATAAATAAGTAAATAATAGTGTATATTAAATACTAAATTAAAAAGATCACTCTGTTGATAGGTGGATAGTTGGATGGTAGATTATGTAGTTGTATATACTGTACCCATCAATATCTCATCACTGGAAAAGAGAAATCTTTCATTCTGATGGTAAAAAGGTGCTTGACAAAATGATCATTCTGTCTTCTCTGAATTTCCTCATTGTACAGCTGATTGCATCTCTTTCATAAGAGAGTGTAAACAACTCATGCAATGATGCAGTCAGCTGTAAATTGGAGAAACCTAGAGAAGATTGGTTGCTCACCTTGTCAAGCACCTTTGTACCATCAGAATATTGGACTTAATCCTTTCCAGTGATGAGACTCTTCAACAGCAATGGCTAAAGACATCTCTGTTTGCACTGCTAGGAGAAGCAACAGTAAACTACTACTACAGTGATGCATGAGAAGTGACAGGTGACAAAAATTGAGGACCTGTATTCTTAGAGGCTCTGTATAAATTTACCTGTCAGACGTTTGGACGACTGCATGCAAGAGTGCTGTAGATTCTATTAGACAGGATATTTCATTCATTCCTGACAAGCAGATGTTTGATGCTTTTTTCCCATCTGTAAGAGACGAATAGAGGTTGTGTGCAGGCAGCCTAATGGACAGTGGCATCAAGATATTGCCCTATTTGAATGACTCCTATGTACTTACTCATAGAGCAGGCCATTTGGGACAAGTCCACCCTCCTTGTATATATTACAATGCTCAGTCTCACGCTGACCTCAGAAAAGAGCTCCCTAACAGCAAAGTAGGCCACACAATTCATGCTAGCCACATGACTAATGGTGACAGCCACATACGTGGTTCCCCTTAGATTGCTGGAGCTCCAAGCTTTTCAGAAGCATGTTATCAGCATATGGCAGGACCTCAAATCCCACAGATGGAAATGTGTCCTTGTCTTAGCAAGAGGAGCCCAAACACTAGTTTGTTGGAAATGCAAGGCATTCCACTATTGGTTTTGCTACTGATTCCCTGACAGGTTCCTCCCCAAGCAGATCTGATGTCTCAAACCAAAAGAGAATCACCAACTGAGGACCTAGCAGTTCATGAAACATTCCTGAATGCAAGCACTCCTAGCACACAGGCATTCTATGACCTTAGGTGAAAGCTGTTCCCCAAATGGCACCTAATCAGGTGGGCTTTGGCATTACCTAATTCCAAAGATACTATGTTAAACAGCTGCACGTCTGCATCTGCACTATAAAATTGTGTATGCTGCCATCACAGAGCACCAGAGCATAGTGGATTCCATCTTGAGATGGAATCCACATTTGTCCAGCATGATTCACCAAGAAACAGGCTTGGGATCTCTGCCTTGTACAGAAGTTCCTTTCTTACTAGCATCTGCAGTATATCAAACTGAAATGGGTATTTCTGAAAACAGCCTAGCGATCACCAAAGGTGAGACTGAACCATCGCTGATTTGGCAAGAAGGTTCCAGGGAAGGATGGCTTTATGACAGCTGTATTTATGCCAATTTTTATGTCATATACCACTATATGAGTTTGTTTGAAGGTCTTAGCATGCACGCAGACATGCACAAGAAGGTATCTATGTCATCCTCAATCCCCCAATATGCAACTAGAATTTTGTCCCTTTTGTGCCTTTATTAGATGTCACTATAAGTGGGACACTTTATGACAAACAAAATGAGAATTAATGTGATGAAACAGATGCGTTTAAGAGTAAAACATGACCATGTTATTTCTGTGTAACAAAAGGTCTGATTGTGGAGTGTAGTCAAGAATGCATTAATCATACTCCTGTGTCAGATGTCACACAGAGACTGAAGTAGGGAAAAATGAATAATACCACATTATGAGTTTACAAGTACAGTCTACAAGTACAAGAAAACAATTCTTTTGATTAGTTATCAAAATTAATATGGTGCTTTTGTATTTCTGCTAAATTTCTTTTGTATTTCTATAATAATTCTCTATCTTCAGCAGTTATTAAAGTGTTTCAATTCAGTCTCCTTAGTAACTTTGGGCCCTTTCACTGTGTAAAAGTGTACAATCCACAGATCTTATCTGCTGTTCACTTTGCATTGTTCTGAAGGCTATAACTTCAGCACTGCACCATTAAACACTGATAAAAAAATGCATAGTTTCATAGAAGCCCCTCCTCAGCCAGTGCACACATATCATAAAAGTATGATAAAAAAAACACACACACACACACTGGAATATTGAGAATAATAATATCACATAATAACATGACAGTTTTACATGAGGGGGCTAATTCTTGTTTTTTGTTTATTAAACTGAGGGACTGACATCCACCATTTAAACCTTCATTCAGATGGACAGTTCATTTTGGCATTTCTGAATTGAGATTAAATATTTTGCTGAAAGTTTTTTGTTTTTTTGTTGTTGTGTTGGTACGTTCAGCTGATTGTGACAATGTGATCACCAGCATTCCTGTATCCATTATGAGTCCCAACTGGCCAGATAAATATCCCAATAAGAAGGTGTGCACTTGGGCGCTAACTACTACACCAGGTCACCGAATCAAACTGGTAAGTCCATGTTTCCTGTTTATTTTTCTACTAGTGTTGTTATTTCTAATGGAGCATATTGACAACCCCTGGCCCCCCCAAACACCTTCACCATCTTCACCATCTTCACCATCTTCACCATCTTCTTCATCTTCACCATCTTCAACCCGTTTCTGCCACATACTGAACAACATAAACTTAATCTCTTCTGTCATGTGGTTTTTGAATATGGGGTGGCTCATTCTTTTCTACAGTTAAACAGGAAGTATTGTGATGATGTAGTTAGTAAGCCATAGTTAACGTTAAAAGATATTGAAAATATAGTCTAGCATCCTACCACCATTTCATTATATATCGCTTTCCCTCTTTTAGGCCTTTAATGAGATCGACATGGAGAGCCAACTTGAATGTTCCTACGATCATCTGGATGTTTATAACGGCCCCAACAATGCATCGCCACGTTTGGGACGCTTTTGTGGAAGTAAAAAACCACCACCTGTTATTTCCAGCACCAACAAGATGTTTCTACAATTTTTCTCTGATAATTCCGTGCAGAAACGAGGTTTTGAGGCTTCTTTTACAACAGGTAGCTAACAGCAAGTAGACTGTTGAACAAGATTTGCTAGGTTAAACACTGGCTGAAGTAAATTAGTTAGACTACAATCACTGTGGGGTAGATACAGTGCATCAAGGCAGGTACTTTTCTGTGCCAGCTGTCTCAATTGCTAATACCATTGGGTAATGCAGAAGGAAGGCTTTATCCACTGCTAGAAAAGCAAATATTTTATTGCTTTGCTAAGTCAATAAAACGTTGTTGTTTTTTTCAGTTTAAGATCTTTTTTTGGGAAAATGGCTTTCGCATTTCTCACACATGGTGCACTGCAGTCCATTGCCATTTTTCTATTGACTTATTGTTGTCTTCTTTAAAAAAAAAGACTATTATTCCACAAAGTGGTTGATTAAGGTAGAGAATCCCAGTGATTATATTTCCCTCATGAATGATTCCATGATGGTTACTGTAATGCCAAATGTTCAATGAAAAATCATGGAATTGCCAAAAATGCTAAGACTGAAAGATACAATATTGTGTGACAGGAAAGTACAAATATGAAAAATAACATACTGAATGCTATGCTGAAATGCAAATTGATATCTTATTATTTTTTTAATAAGCTGTGGCCACAAATTATTATACTGAGGCCACAAGTTAATATTCTGAAACCACAAACTAAGTATCTTGTGACTATGAATTATTATGTTATGGCCACGAATTATGTAATTGCATCCCACATGTAATATGTTTTGGCAACATCATACGAATACATGGCCTTCAGTTAAATATTTGGCACAAACTGGTGAAACAGACCTTTACTTGGCAGCTCCATAGAACTGTGCAATATACTGAAAGGTATTTTTTATTGTTTTTATTTTAACTTGTTAAGTTGCTAACAGATTGGTGTTTCAAATTTATGCTTCTTCTGGCTCATTCACAAAAGCTTACAATTTAGTAGATAATTTAAAAAAACCCTTGTGTCTGTTGCCTTTCTACACCCAAAAACATTCAATAGGAAAGAAATACAATATCTAGCATTATTTTATAGAAAGTTGTCCTTTTTTCATCTTCTCTGTCCTGCAGAATGTGGTGGAGCTTTGAAGGCTGATGTGGAACCTGGAGATCTGTACTCTCACGCTCAGTTTGGTGATAATAACTACAGCGCAGCCGAGGAGTGTGAGTGGGTAATTTCAGCTGAAAAAGGATTTGGAATTAAGCTCGTCTTTAACATCTTTGATTTGGAGGATGAGACAGAGTGCACATATGATTACTTGGAGGTATTTGATGGAACTGACACTAAAGCACCACGCCTTGGGCGATACTGTGGATCCGGGGTAAGGATTTTATTAATCTCTGTCTTCCTAAAATTCTACAAATGTCCCTCTAAAAACCTTTATCTCTATTAAAAAACACTATCATGCCCAAAATACCCTTAAAATATTAGTTCCCCAATAAATGTCCCTCAACAATCAATCTCACGAAATGTCACCAAAATATCCTTCAAAAAACATAATCTTCCAATAAATTCGCCAGTAACCTCCATCTCCCTAATATCCCTAATTATTTATTAACTTCCATTTCTGTAAAGATGTCAATCTCCCTAAACATCGCACTAAAAGCCACCATCTTAACAACAACAGCCACTTATAAACCTCCAGGCCCCCTTAAAAATCCCACAAAAAAATTCCTTTATATCTCTGAGCCCTCATCCAACCACTTCCTCTAACTTCATCATTATCTCTCAAAAACATTCCACTGTTTGCTGCGTATATATAGCTCTCTCTAAAAATTGACATCTTTCTTAAAAGTCCCCTAAAAACCCATTTAAAACTTTTCCAAAACCCATCTAAAAAGTGCTAAAAAAAATCAAACTATTTCAGACTTAACAATGAAGAGTGATGAGTTCCTGTTGGATATATATATATATATATGTATGTATATGTATGTATGTATGTATATATATATATGTTCTTTTCTTTTTTGTCACTGCAGCCTCCAGATGAAATTTACTCAGCTGGGGATACCATCGTCATCAGATTCCACACAGATGATACAATCGGTAAAAAAGGATTTCACATGCAGTACACCAGCACCAAATTTCAAGACACACTTCACTCCAGTAAGTGACTCGGTATAGCGTTCTGGGGCTTTTTCCTCTCATAAACCGGCTCACCATAAACTTTAGTAAGGTTTTTTCTCTGCAGAAATCTTCCTTCATACTTGACCAAGTGACCAAATCTGAATCAGGATGTTTTATTTGCAAACAAGAAGGTGTACAAGGAAGTTTTTTGTAAAGTTGTCAGCAAGCATCTTTAAAAATCTGATCTCAGTAAACTAGAATGTGTCGCAAAAGGTTTAGCTAAAAATGAGGTACCTGAATCAGCAGAACATGCTTAACTACTAAGCTAACAAGTGATTAAAGCTTATAGTCTCCAAACTGTGTACTGGAACCATTACACACTTGTGTGAAACTGCTGTATCATGATGTTCAGTGTCTCAAACAGACTTTCTGACACTGTGTGACAGTGTTATCTATAGATAAAAGGACAAAAGTATGATACAGAGCTAAAAATGGTCATATTGTCCATCTTGTTCTTCCTCATCACATAGTTTAGTGTCACTCAACACCAATATCAGATTCAGGTAGCAGACAGATGCTAATATACAGTATTTTGATCATTTGGTTTGTGTATTAAAAGTACAATTTAAAATGAATCAGGTTTGCTGTTGGACAGTTATGGTACCTGAGCCAAACAATGTCTTTTTGAGCCAAAAAAATGTCGCATGTGATGATTTATTCATGCAGATGACATGCTGCTTAACTGGAGGCTATAAGCTTTTCTTACTCGTTAGTTATATTACCCTTTTAGCTCCAGTGCAAACCTGAAAAAGCTCATTTCAGGCACCTGACATATCTTAGTTCATCAATTACATTTATGGTAAATGTAAAGCCTCTGTTGCCCGAGTACTTTTTTATTCATCTATTTATGTGCCCTTTGGCTCTCGTAGAAAGACTTACAGGAAAATAAATTTAGAGTTTTATCATTAAAATGGAAAAATGGTTGGAACTGCAATGATTTCATAGGATTAATAAACATTTTTCAAGATGGTGTCTGTCTTTCTTATTTCTTATTTCTTCATTAATTCTGTCACAATCAGGGTTTAGTTAAGTGAGCTGCATTCTTTAGTCTGTTGTTTCCCTTCAAGCACTTAGACATGTTTTATGCACCTCTTTGATCAGACTTCTTAAGCTTTTAGAACAGAGCCGAAGTAATTGCTTTGGGATCCTGGTCAAATAGACCTTTTGTGCCCCTTACTGTTCAGTGATGGTACTGTAGATGTGCTTTTGTAGTTAGTTTACTGAAGTAGGAGAAAATGCTGTAACATTAATACTCACACTGGGAAAATATCCAGATTCAAGGCTTTTATCCCAAAACTTGTAATGTTGTATATTCTTTGAAATGTTTAAGTAAGGATTGGGGACACTTGGGGACATGCTGCTATAGGAACATAATCAGTCACTACATTTACATGCACAAAATATTCCCATTTTCTGCCGTTATTCTGAAAAAGACAAAATTCCTACTAAGCTATTTACGTCTAATGAAAATGAATATTCCACTAATATTTCCATTTACATGCAGCCACATCTCTACCCCACCCTTTGCTAACTGTTGTCTAGTTACAACACACAGTGTGTACAACACAGAGCTGACTGTAAACAGGCAAGAGTCTGTGTGCCACAAACTGCCATAAAAACCCCAAATGAGATCCATATTCCGAATGTGCTGTATACATGTCCAAAGAATACTCCTAAAATCCAAATAATATCGGCATATCCCACGTAATCTTTATCGGAAAATGCTAAATTTGGAATAAGGCCAAATTCGGAATAGCCGGTTGGAATATGCCATTTATGGGGAAGCCATGGCCTAAAGGTTAGAGAAGCAGCTTTGGGATCAAAACGTTGCTGATTTGATTCCCTGGACCAGCAGCAAAATGTGTGGGGGTGGGAATGAATGAACAGCACTTTCTTCACCTAACCCCCAACTGCTCTGGGTATGTGTGTTCACTGCTTCAGGGTTAAATGCAGACAAAGTATTTCACTGTGCTCTAATGTACATGTAATAAATAAAGGCTTAAAATTCTTTAAAAAATTACGGTATGTATCAAATATGACAATATTTGGAATAATTGTGGAATATTAGTGTTTGTGTAAATGTACTGAATGATATGGTGATGTGGCCCAATGAGAAGTGTAGTTACTTTTAGCACCCCAAAGTTGATTATTTTCCAATCACAGCATATCCCAAAGTGCTTTATTATTTATTTATAGCACACCAAATTTTCAGGGATATCAATTTTTTATTTATCAAAGAATGACATACTTTTTTTAAATCCATTTGTAATTACAGTTTATGTTGTGGAACATCTGTGAAAGAAGTTATCTCCTGGTCAAATTCCCTTACCTTTCTTTATCTCACCACCACCACCAACAATAACATTATTGCTAATATAACGAGCAATTTATCAAAAGGAAACCATCAAATGCTAGGGAAAATAACATCAAAGGAGAGGGGAAATAAACAGGAAGCCCAATAGACCCAAGGGAGATAAACTGTTCAAGACAAACTGTCCAGGGTGAAAGGTACAGTGCATTACCCTGGAGCAGTCCCCAAATGACTGAGACACTGCCTTCACTGTAACAATTTTTTCAATTCCCAAAAGTAAGGGGATTTTTTTTGTTGATTTAGTCACTTTGAATGGTCTTAATGTTCAGAAATCCCCTCCTCAAGGTCACAAGTCAGAGTTGTGCAAACACATTTATGGGAAAAGATGAAAAAGCCTGAGAATGGAAGCATTCACAATCAGACATTTTCCCAAAACACACACACTTCCACACATTTCTCACTGTGCTTCTTTCCTATTGACCACCACATGGTGTGTGTCAGCAGTGTTTCTCACAGTGTGATCATCAGTTTACCAGAAAACTAGACATAGTCATACTTATTCATCATAGTTACATATAGTCAAAATCATGTCTATTTGGAGTTTGTGTAAATTTGTGTCTACATGTAATGTGTACAGTACATTACACTCCTAAAGGGTTGGGATTCATATGAACACATAGGTTACATGTTTATTAATACTCAGTGAACTCTTTATCTAATAAAGTACCATTAATGTAATGAGAAATAGCATGTTTAGACGACACTGATATTGTAGGGTAATACAGCTGACAATAATATTCATCTAATGGGAAATAATAATTTTTTTAATATTCTCAATGATATTGTTTATCTTGTGGCATCAAACATAATAGACTATTACTGCTCATTATGTCACACTCAAACTTTTCAAAACATTTTTTTAACAATTACAACATACAAATATATTAAACTAAACATTAAAATGAAAGTTAGCCCACATTACCTGTTATCTCTTGTGCATTTTGAATAACAATGTATTATACAGCCTGTATAAACTAGTTATATGTACTTTGAATAGCACTATATTAAGTATGTAAAACAGGTAAACCAATTTTTAACCAATTAAACAAACCATGCTTCCTGTTAACTAGATGCATTTCAGTATTATCTTTATTGCAGTTTTATACTTTGAAATATCGTCACCCCATTGTAGACCTCAGCTCATAATGAGTTATGTAATGCTTAGATATTAAACATGTATTTTCACAAATGAATTTTCACAAATTCAAACTCTGACTTTATTTTTTGGTGCAAGTCTGTTGAGTCATTTCAACTTTTCTAACCTGTTCTAACCCATCATAATTTGTAAACTGATGAAGAAAAACTAGAGAGGCATCGGTCGACCATTGCATACCCTAACCCGTGCAATTAGCAGCAGTCGGCCATTGTGTAACAGTACAGTACAGCAGGCTACCAGTACCCATACGGAGCAGGCATGGGAATTAAATCAGCGCACAGACAACTGTGGCATAACTATATTGAACAAACTATAAAAGAACATTGTTATTCCTACATTACCATACTGATAGTTACGCAACATCAGTGCAGCATATCCTCAGCATTAGGGACGTGCATTTCCATCACTGACACCAATGCAGTACACATCTCGATGCATTGCCAATGATCCGATACATTAAAGATTCTTATGAAGCAATTACTAATGCGATATGATACATTTCACCCCTATTGTGATGTGATGCAGTGCGATTTGACATGATTTGATTCAACATAGTATGATTCAAAGCGATACGATGTGATGCAAAAGAGTGATGTTATGTAATTTAATATGGTATCTCTTCCTCCTCCATGATAATCCTCCATGTGAATTGAGGAGGGTCTGGCGAAAGAACGGGCTTTTATTTTGAAATCCCATTGGTGCTATGGCGAGAGAGCCACTGGGACAGCCACACTTCCAACTCGTGTGAGACTTGGCCGAGAGACTTGACTAGAATTGGCCATTCACTGCAGTGGAGATGAGAGAGAGCACTTGAGAAACAGTTTAGTGGAGGAATCAATTTAAATAAAAATTTATTGATCAAAATTTATTGGGCACTAGACATATAATGATTCACCCAATTCAAGATTCAGTTTGATTCACAATATTGAATATTTTATGCAGGTACACTGTAACAAATTGCTGTAAAAAAAAACAGCCAAATTCTGACAGTAACATACTGTTACCCATTAAAACGGTACTATACTGTAGAAAACAATGCATTCTGGGTGATATTTCCCATTTCCCATAAAATACTGTAATATACTGTGAATAGCGTTGCATTCTGGGGGTGATGTTAGAATCAGCGGGAGAGAGGCCCCACCAATACAGCACACTACTATATTTCTAGAGGAGACACGCTGAACTCGACGCCGTGAAGCCAACTCTGGACTTTCTTTTCAATCTGAATCCTGCACTTTATGAGCAAATAATACGGTAAGATGAAATACATTTTATTTGTCTGGTCTTTTTTGCTTACTATCGTCATTTGTAAACAAACTCAGACTGATTAGTAGCTAAGCTAGCTTACAGCACTCTATTGCATTCCACTTAACTTGGCATGCTGTGACTGGAGAGTACCTACAGCAGTAACATTGACTTTTTTATTATTATTAAGGCTAATATCTGAATAATTCAAATAAGTTAGTCATATAGGTTTTTGTTTGGTTGGTTGGCTTGCTGCTAGAGGCATTATTGTGCTTACGGGCTTTTGAATTCTAAGTTTAAAACATATCGATGGCGACATCAGCGTTATCGCTGACAGTTTTTCCAGCAAGCGAGTTTAGTGAAACCCTGCTACCAGTGGGGTTTGTTTGGTGTTAAAGTTAATATTAGCATTAGTAGCATTAATGTAATGGTAATTTGAGTTGCCTGTTGATTTGATGCGCTAATGTTAGCCTACAGACAGAGCTGGGTAACAACACAATATAATAACTGCTCGGCTGCTCACTTTCGCAGCAATGACTGCATCAAATGTACGATTACGGATGAGACATTTTGGGGCTTATGTCACAGTTCATGTTTTAATTGGATTTCTGTCATATGTTTGATTTGTGTGGTGCAGTCATTTATTGTTCAACATTGCAACTGGGCCAACAAGATTGTTCCAATAACCTTAAGGTTCGAGCCAGCTGAGGCAGCAGCAATTACAAAGGACATATGGTGGGAATGTTTCAGTTAATGTTTAAAGTGCAGTATCAGTCAACTTGATACTCTTATGCCAAAGCATTTTTTGTCCGTAGTGATGCTACTGAGTCATGATATGACAAACTGAGCTACACCGTTTGTGTTTTTGCATTGGCAGTTGTTATTATTGTTGGATTTGTTGTCAAAATGTTCTCATGCCAGGTCTGTGCTAGTGAATATACCACTGTATTGGCATATGTAAGACACATGAGAATTCATAGGAATATTCCAAATTCACTTTTTAAGTGTGCCTTGCCTGACTGCAAAAGGACATTCCACAAATTTGCAGTGTTTAAATCCCATGCTTACAGACATCATAAAGTGGTATGACTTGTGGTTGGGCTAAGATTATGTGGTGCAACTGAGTTAACGTATCATGTTGACTTGTGCAGTGTCACTTGTGAGAATTTGACAAGTTTTGTCTCTCATCTGAAAATGCACATTAAAGAGGGGAAAACTGTTGCTTGTCCTTTTAGACAATGTGAGAAGCAGTTTCGAGTGTTATCAACATTCACATCACATGTGTCTAGAAAACACAGAAACAGTCCTGAGGATGGTCTGGTTGACTCTGTTGTGGG
>JAOTRR010000010.1:290724-301999 GCA_028570945.1 Gogo arcuatus
ACACACACACACACACACACACACACACACATATATATATATATATATACACACATACATATACACACATACATATACACACACACACACACTATACTAAATAATTTGTCTCTATTTGTCTTGGTTACCTCTTTTTGATATTTATGTGTCTTATTTTTGCATATATTTTAATATGTATATAGTTTTTAATATTTATTTGTGTTGTTCCAAATGTCTGAATAAAAATTACAGTCAGTGCAGAAAGGGCTGGGGGGGCGCTTGTGGTGAGGGAGCGAGCTGAAAGGGGGTTTCGCCCAGGGTGCCATACAAGCTAGAACCGCCACACAAGCTAGAACCACCACTGAGCAAAAGTATTAAAAATTACTGTAAAGAAAAGTGAACAGTGAAAAACTAAATCCAAGTAGATATTTGGTGTGACAATCCCTTGCTTTTAAAATGGCATCAGTTCTCTTAGGTACACTGTTGTTCAATTTATAAGGTATTAAGGATTCCTTGAAAATTTGCCCCAGTTCTACTGCAATCTCTGTAGTTCCCAGACAGATTCAGTGATCTTTTTAATTTGAAAAGTGGTCTATTACTTTGGTTAATTGTATACTGCTGGGAAAGCTAAAAATGTCCTACTGGCACACTTCTTGCATATTACTAATGCTTTCTTCCACAGTAATAATATATTATATATTAATATAATTCCATTAGCATATATTACTACTGTTTTTTCTACTGTTAATTTCTGTTGTTGTATAGTTAAGACATTTTGTATTATATTTGTTCTTATAGTGTTCCCAATATTTTGGAAAATTATTCACTATATACATTCAATTAAATAAAGCTACTGAATATACAGTATATTACTGTGCAAAGACTCAGGCATCCTAACTTTCTTAATACTAATTTTGTCTCAGATGTTTATTTTATAACTTCCGCATTATTGGGTCAGTAAAAAACTGATTTCTGAACATTACTTTTCCAACAAAAAATTTATGTCAGTAAAGAAGGCAGCACATTATGTAATAGACCACTACTACATAAAAACAAAATGCTGGCTCCGAGGGACTACCTGCAAAATCTACCGATGAGAGACTACTGATGCATTTTTAAAGACAAATGATTGCCACAATAAATATTAACTTTGTTTTGTTTATTACTGTTTACTACTCTTTCTAGAAGTCTTTAATGTAAGAAGGGATCTCTACAGTATTTCTTTACATGTGCCTAAAGCTTTTGTACAGGACTGTATGTTCGGGGCTGTTTTCCCATAGCAATGCTTACATGTATTTTTCATGGCAATCTTTGCATAGTTTATGACAGCAGCATTACTAAAAAATGAGTGCAAAGTAGATCACTAACTGAAGGGAATTTTGGGCAAAAACAGAGAAAATGCTGAGTGGTCAGCAATGTGACACCATCAGCTGGACGTGGGAATTAAACTTTCCCAAAATTCAGTCATTCAGAGTATACCAATGGGAACACTTTAACCTGAAATATCTTTAAACCAAAGAAGTTCATAAAACCACATTTTCAAAAATCAGTGCACCTCTCTGTAAAATTATTTGAACAGACTTTATATGGTAAGTGTTTTGACTCAACACATCAGAGAGGAAAGGAATAACAGTAATCTTTGTAGTGTGTGTATGTGACTATTATTTATATATTCATGTCAGGGTTTGTTTGGGGGTTTTTGCTGTTGTCTGTAGAGTGTACATCTGACATTTGTGGAATCAATTGGGCTCTGTCTCTTTAAGAGAGAGAGAGAGAGAGAGAGAGAGAGAGAGAGAGAGAGAGAGAGAGAGAGACTTGGGAAGAAATCTGTAAGGGTATTTTTGTATATACCCAACGCAACACTCACACACTCCTACAACACACACACATTCATCAGCTTTATGAAAATAACAACACACAACAGGAGCTTGCGACGCATCCATCTGTCACTTCTGCTTCCTGAACTTTATTCATTTTTAATTAGCACCCATATCCATAATAAACACATTAAAAACTATTTGTGTTTACTTATTATAAATGTACTTGTTTTGCAGGATGTAGTAAAGAAGCAGAGAGAGAGAGAGAGAGAGAGAGAGAGGGCGCGCGATGACAACCACGTGCAGCAGCGTTTACGGCGGTTACCAAGCAACCGATCGTGACGTGACATTCCAAATAAAACACAATGTAAAGCACGACGTTTCTATAGTCTGATTTTTTTTAAAAAACAAAAAACTCTTTATAATATTGAGTGACATTTAAACCCTCACACAGGTTTAAATGTTTGATGCTTTCTGCTCTTACCTTTGGGGTCGAGCTCTGCGTGGATGATGTTCCCCATCACTGAGGTGTTGTGCAGGTTCTGCACCGCGTCCTTGGCCGCTTTCACTGAACCAAACACCACTTTAGCGATGCCCAAGTGCTTCTTGTTTTTCGGATTGTATAGAATTTCCACCTCCTCGATCTCACCATATTTCTGGCACATGTCGGTAAGGAAACCCTCCCGGATGTTGTCGTTCAGCCTCGCGAATGTCACTTCCTTCGGGGGCACGCGCCCGATGTAGCATTCATCAATCTGTTAATGATTATCAATGGGCATTTTCACACTCAACTCTACTGTACTGTACTGTTTATGCATACTGTATATGGAGTAGGATTACATTCAGTGCATGGCAACTTTATAATGTTATGAAAACCACAATGACAGGAATTTCATTGTACAATTAAAAAAAAAAAGCATGTGCATATTAAAAAAAAAAGTTCTTGGAGCCTGAATCTTACATATTGCACATAATATATAGGCCTGTAAATACTTAATAGGCTACTCTTTATAGGCTAACTACATTAAAGTTTCACCTTATGTGTTTTTTCTTGCACTTCTCTGCACGTGCATAAATAGTCCAGTGTCTGGCTGTTTATTTGTTTAGTTTTGTTACACGTGCACTCAGGAAGAGAGTGTCAGGAATTCAGTGTGTGTAACATACCTGGCAACATTATTATTATTATTTCCTTATTAATCTATATATTCAAGAACGTTTCTTTTCCTCCATGTGTGCAGGAAAGGTTGAATTCCAAACCGCGTGTCCCACTGTATTCTCACACACACACACACACACACACACACACACAATTCCCCGTGGTTTGGTGCTTGCGGTTTGGAGCGTTACTATGGCGACCCGCGAGCATGCCATCGCTGTCTGATCTACGATACAACTCCAACCCAATAACAGATCCTCTGCAGGTGCGCGCGCGTGTCTAAGTGTCACTGTAAACACGTGTAGGTTATGTCTCACCTTAAACTTGGGCACGGGCAGGTCGGTCTCCCTGTACCTGGTCCACAGGCGACCGATCCGGGGGTCCCTGACCATGTCCACCGGAGGGATCCCGGGATTCTGAGGAGAAACACAGAAACGCGATCAGATCCGCATGACACAGAGTTCACCTGTCCGCCAGAGGATGCTGAGGGTGAAACGGGTGACTCATTTAACAGTCAAAAAAAAGACAGAGATCAACTAAAATAAATGAATAAGGCACAGTGACACTCTGCCAATCCCGGTCACCATATTTTCCCGAGCGCGTGCAGCGTGTTTGCGTATCTGTGTGTCGCTCACCGGTATGTTGAAATTTTGTCCATCGTATCGGTACAGTTTGTGCGAGCCTTTTCTCAGCGCCGGGTCAATAATCAACTTGTAACTTCTCCAGTGGTGCTCTCTCCGCTTCTCTGTCGAGCTGTTCTCCGTACCGCCGTTCGCCAAACCTGCGTTAAAACAGAGGTGAGCACAAACACACTCAACACGGTTTAGTAAAGTCGTGCGCGTGTCTCCAAACAGCAGGATTAAGGGTAAACAAACACCGGGGCTTTCAGAAGCGTCTCCCAGTCACCGAAACACACATTACAGAGGAACGGGAGAGAAAAAATACACAGAGAGACAGAGAGACAGAGAGAGAGAGAGAGAGAGAGAGAGAGAGCTTACTTGAACTCTGCCTTTTGCCGTGATCTTCATCTCCTCTGCTTCTCTCTCCGGGTCTGGACATTTTAATGTGTCCGATCGATGAGTTTTATAACCAACTGTGTGCGCGTTCGCTGATTTACATTACATGGTTTGAAGATACTGCCTCTTTTTTGCGAGCCAACACATATTGTGTGTCTCTAGCCTGGGCTTTCTCTCTGGGTCTCTCCCACAATACACCACTATGAGCGCTAGCCTGCTTTTTCGTCGCTGCAGATTCGACACGACGTTCAGCTATACTAGTCTACTCAGACGACAAAAGCGTAACGTTATCTGAATTTGAACTAATTGGACACGCTTATGTGCGTATAATGAGGCGTATTCTTTCGTGCAATTACTATGTTATGATCATCCTTAAACAAATAAACAATGTTCGCGGAGAAGTCGAATGTGCTGGCTAGATTTACATCGACGGCATATACAAGATGGACATGGGGATCCGGCGATAGAGGACTGATTCGGGACACGATTAAATTTGTTTCACACATCAGAAGTGTGTCCTGAATCACTAAAATGAACACGACCTTTATCACAAACTCACACAAAAATTGCCATTTTCCTTAAAAGAAACTCGTACGAATATTGTGCTTCCGTCCCGGAAGGAGCTTTTTACATTAAAAAAAAAAAGTAACAAATCAGTGTCTGCATTGTTATTAATAGGTGTTAGATGAAAAAGTGCGTTGTGATCATTATTAGGTTAAATAGAGTGTGTATAAATGTCTCCCTCCGTGTTGAACATTGTCGGTATTTGGTGTCGGGCAGTTGGCTGGTTAACAGTGCTTTTCCGTTCTGACCAATCAGAGCTCAGCACCATGTCGGCTCGCGCTATTAGAGCGTCGCGCGCCAGTCCCTCCAACAGAGAGCAGAAAGGGCTGAACATCAGCGCGGCCATTTTCTCCCAAGCTGGAGCTCTATGGCCAAAATGGGCTTCCTTTGTTTCTAAAGGGATCTAAAGCTTGATTTCATCATCATCCTCATCTTTATGGACTATTGAACACATTACAGTGTTTCTGTGTACAGGATTTCAGAAGAAGGAAGATGAAATGTTGGATCATATCCCTTTGATATTTTTAAGCTTCTGTGCTTTTTTTCCTCTTCTCTTCCTGGAATCCATCTTTGTCCTACCAAACTAGGTCATGGCACACCCATATAAATAGTATTTTCTTTCTAAAGTTGAAATGCTACTAAATAAAACAGCTTGTAACTGATTATATAACTGCTTTAAACAATGTGACAAATACACATGAAAGCTCTGAGGCCCTACACTGTGCAAGGCCAAGTATGAATGTGCCTTTAAGTAAGTTTATCTTTATTGTCTTTGTTTAGTGTTGTTTATTATTATTATTATTATTATTAAATTTGGATTTTTTTCCCTTTTTATATGATAACTCAGGATTCATGGCACTAATTTTGTGAGCTCATTTTATATTCACTCGCATGCCTGTTTTTTGGTTTTTAGATCCATTCAAATTGATTGCTTCTCACATTTCAGAAACAAGCCAGGCCAGAGAGAGAGAGACAGAAAGAAAGAAAAAGGACGATTGGCCTTTTGCATTAAAAAAATGCTGAATCACAGGTATGATGTGGTTGTTGGTATGAAGCCATAATATCTGTAACAAAAACAGACCACAATGTCCTTGAGATGCCATTTAGATTTATAAAGGATCATCAGACCCATAAGTAATACTCATCAGGGCAATTCATTGACAAAAAAAAGTAATCATTAATCTGCTCTTAAACTCACAAACCTCTTTCTATAGACATTTTCACTAACTAAGCACTATAATGTAGTCTAAACCTATTTGACCTTGTGTCAAGGACATATTTTTTTTGCTTGTCTGTGGAGTTTTAATCTCCAAACAGCATATTGCTCAGATTTCTCCTTCTCTCTCCTCTCCCCTGTCACTCCAAAACATACAGTCAGTAAAGCTCTAGTGGAGATATTTACCTTAACACTGGCTTGGAATAATTTTATCAGGCCTAAACGCAGAAGAAAGAGGGACGTTTTCATTCCCATCGTCGGATCCTTTAACACAGGGCTTTTACAGGGGGGTCGGCTTGCGACGCCTCAGAGCAACAAAACCAGAATAACCCATCTTTTCTGCCTGATGGTGCTTTTTTTTGTTTAAGAAAATGAAATCCAGCATAATTTAAGAGCGCAGCCTCTGAGGAGTGAAACTGATGGAAATTCTTGGGGCTGATTTTTGTTAAGAGCCTTTATGCAAACCATCCCCCTCATTTTCTTGCTGAAGACAGGATGAAGGAGAAAAAATGCATGAGCTCTTCATTTCTCAAAGACAGACAGAGATTTCATCAGCTTTTATTAAGGTAATGGACATTTCACTGCAGGGGAAATAGTTTTAAGTGTAAGCTTATTTTTCTAAAAAAAAAAAAAAAAAAAAGATACATTTATAATATTTGCATTTACTACCATGTCATAATTTACTAGTATTTGCAAACCAAACATGAATTGTTTGTTTTCTTGTATTAAGTATTTTTGTCAAACCCTACATTAGCCCCTTTTTCCCAATAAATTGCAATTCTACATCAGGATAAATAATTACTTACGATGAATACTTGTTTTTTTTTTATTTATTTATTTTGAATCTTAGTTTGAACCTCTTCTTTTTGGCAAGTTGAAAAACATACTGCTCTTTAATGGCTGCTTAGCTGTTGTCTGTTTTCAAAATGGCGGAGTCTCTAGCAGCAGTAGCAGGAAGAAGAAGAAGAAGTTGGTCCGCCATTTCTGGGCGAGTCGCACTCTGATACTACCTTACTAAATAGTATGTGAAAACTACTTCACTTCAGGTTCACTGGTTATGTTTAATAACATTTGCGTTTTGTCAAATAAGATGGCAAGTCTAGACTTTAAATATCACACACTACCGTACTAAATAGTATGTCAAATTAATATGCGACCTGAGGTTTAGACATACTATTTAGTAGGGTAGTATGAAGGCGTTGGAACGTAGCCATGGTGACCTACGAGCGCCAACAGAGCAGCAGCAGCATTCTCGGGCTTCCATTTAATGCGCAGACATTCAAACGTTATGTTCTTGTTTTTAATGGGGTTTTTAGTCATCTGGAAGGTTTGGACCCAAAATGTCGGCTTTTAACCATATAAGGACATAAAAGTAGTTTAAACTTTCAGTTACAAAGCAAAACTGGCGTTTGCTCCTCTCGTGTTCTGTAACCCCACCTTCGAGAATGTTCCACACAGTAGCTCGATACAGGACCAGGTTGCAGAGTAGACAAGAAGCTGAGAGAGAGAAAGAATGGACATTTTGTTCTCTGATTTTTGAGCACACGTGATATGTCTACAAATAGTGAGTGGTATGTGGTGTGTAGATCTACGTGTATACTGTTTCCCCATTTTGTGCATTCATTTAATTGTACTTAATAGTTTTGCAGTGTATTGCATGCATTTTCCAAGGCAGCTGTCTTTTTCATTTTTTATTTATCTCCTCTGCACCTAGACTGGGACCATTACATTTTTAGAGGATTTCATGGGCTCAAATATTTATCAGTAACCCCAAATGGTACGGAAGCTCAGGTCCTATCAAGGTTTCTTCCTAATACTCACTCCTATATTAGAAAGAAACATTGATAGGAATCATGATTTTAATTAAAAGGAGGAACGTGTCAACATTTCCAGAAGGAAAGGTACAAATGTAGCGTCTTATGGCTCAGACAGAATAAAGATCCATGAGATACAACACCGACCATCAGAATACTGTTGGACATGAGCAGTATAACGAACGATTGTGAGAACATGGATGAGAAAGAAAAGAAAAAAAAGCTCCGAATATCATGCAGTTGGTCTTAACCTCACAACATAGCAGGAGTGAAAATGGGAGCAGCCTGGAGGGTGGAGGGCACACGCAGCTCCATCAGAAGTGCTTTTGTCTTGTTCTATTTTAAACACAGAGAAGGTGGACAGAGAGAAACCCTGCTGTCTGCTGTCAAGAAACTGGTTTTATGTGCACCGGATCCATAAAGAAGATTATCATCATTTGAATAGGTATCTGTTAGGCCATGTTTGTGAGTACACTCCGACGGTACGGCTGATTTAGAAGCTAATCGATGTTGGGCTGGTTAAAGATCTGCAGACGTGGGGGAATTTCCAGTGAATTGAGTTTAGGGTTCAAAGGTCAGATTATATGCTTAAACCTATGACAGCATGACTAGAGGGTTCGTACACAGTGTTTGTGCTTAAATAAAGCATTGTGAAATGTAAGTACTCTTTATTGAGGCTTGCTTCAAAAGTGATTGAGAGAAAATTCCTATGGAAGTGATATTATCTTTCTCTAGTTATGTATGTAATTGATGTAACCTTATTTATTTCTTCTTAATCAGTACTTGAAATGCTGAAATAGTTTGTGATATTGAGGAACTATGACTGGAAATGAGGCGTGGTTCAGCAGACATCTAATACAAGACGATTCCTTGAATGTCCTGGAATTTCATTAGGAAAATCATTTTAAGTGCTGAAGATTAACGATGGTTAAGAGGAAATAGATTATTAATCGTCTTTACTCAGTAAAATAATTACACAGTTCTGTATTTTGTATATTATTTCAATAACAGAAGCGTGACATTTTTGTATCATGTATATATGTACAAACAAAAAAAATGTAAAAAGAAAAAATACAAACAATTATATTCCTTTGTATATTTGGGTATTGTGCATATTTTTAAAGGCCCACTGTCTTTTTCATCTTTTGTTCAACCCTTATTCATTCTCTCTCTCTCTCGCTCTCTCTCTCGCTCTCTCTCTCGCTCCCTGTCACACACACACACACACACACTCTCACACAGACATGTTGAAAGGTCGGACTGGCTGTTGAGTGAATCGTTTACACAATTCTATGTCCTATTTTTCCATGTACATATAAATCACGAATAAAATGCTGTATATCAGTGAGAGTGTAGGTGTGTGTGTGTGTGGGTGTTATAGCAGGATATGACTCACTTGGAAAAATTAAAGGAGAAAATCTGGTTTCACTGCTTGTACTGAACACCTCCCTCAGAAGCTGCGTCTTTTGGATGCCATGTCATTAAAGGCTGTTCCATTTTAAAGGGTGTTTCAAATACACCAATAAAATGCAGCCTGCTTTCTGAGAGTGTGCAATAAGCATGTACTGTATCACAATCTGAAAATATGAAGACAATGGTAGCAATAATGGTGCATGTCAATGGGATACAAGTCGTTGAGAAAGCATGAGCCACTTGTATCGAAATCCGTCAAGTATTCAGTGGGTCACATGGGACGGCACATTTTTCATGGCACCTCATGGAGTTTTTAATAGACCTTTTTCTTGTGCGTGCAACTGACTACCAAGGAAGCATAATGCCACACAAGATAAAGTCACACATCTAGGGTACAGCCTACACCCAGCGCTAGTGAGTAATGCATTTACATTACATTTACATTTACCTCATTTGGCTGATGCTTTTATCCAAAGTGACTAATTGAGACAGGATACTGGTGAGGGTTAAGGGACCCAACAGTGGCAGTCGGCGATGCTGGAAATTGCATTCACAATCTTCCTATCAGTAGTCCAGTCCCCTATCCACGGAGCCACCACTGCCCAGAAATATGCACTATGAGCAAGTTATTTCAGAGCAACGAGAAGCCGTATGTCCAGAAAGGCTTGTCAGTGTCTTTTTAGCAAACTCACCTCACAAGCAGTAGAGGCCTCTAAAACTAAACTGCTTCTTTAATACTTTTGGCTCAACATTAACTTCTTCAAAATGGAACAGATATTTTTTTTTCTTCTGTGATAAAAGCATTTCCCATTTTCTCAGCTCTCATGTTTCACTCCTTTAATATTACAATAAGGGATTTTGGGAAGTTGCAGAATTAACTGAAGTGAAGCTTAGATCTCTTCACTATTCACACACCATATATTACTAGCCTTTTTATTCTCTTATAACTTAATTTATTATAAGGTTCTAGGTCTTACTTTATTATATGTTAGTGTAGTAATGTAAGTACTTAAATGCTTTGTAATTATTTTAATGTTCTAATTCTAGATATTGGCATTGGTGATACTGGTATTGGTGTTTCTTGTATGATTATTTACATGTACTGGAATAAAGTACCTTTTAAACTGTGGTGTACTACTTTCAAGCCCTTACCTAAGACAGTTTTAAGTTTGGAAGGCCAATTTTGGCCCCCTGTCTGTCCAGTTTGTCCTCCATTACGGTGCCTGCTTGCAGGAGGGTGGGGTTCTTTCTGGGACCCAAAAAGTACCATTATAATTAGAATACATGACTGTGGGGACATGTGGCTGACAGATGGAAAGTGCTGTTTTACTATGGTATATTTTATCAAAAGTCTAAAATAGTGAAAAGATTTATTTTTAGATTTTACTGAGGTTAACTCACTCATTTTCTATACCGCTTATCTATTGCGGGTTACAGAGAAGCTAGAGCCAATCCCAGCCAACTTCAGGCGAGAGGCGGGGTACATCCTGGACGGGCTGCCAATCCATCACAGGACCAACACAAAGACAGACAGCCATTCACACTCACATACACACCTATGGGCAATTTAGAGTAGCCAGTGAGGTTAACTCACCAATTGCAATAACTATAATATTTAATACCGTGTATGTACAGTGAAGTCATGTGTAGCTTTGACACATGTAGAACTTTTCTCTTTAACTGTAGAAACAAATGCAAACATTCATCATGCAGGCAAGTCTCAGCATTGTTTTGAAGCCATGTTTTTTGATGGTTTCATGAACCTCATCAGTACGTAGCTAGAACTGGTAGTGCACAAGTTGTATGCAAAACTATAGGAGAGGAGTTTTCTTGTAATTGTTATTGGTCTGTTCAACAAATTGTACACAGCTGTAAGAAAATGAAAAACACAGGATACTATACACTGTCATGGGATGGTTTACAATACTTCTGTCATTATTATATAATAGACATGTCATTAGGATCATGTTACACAATAATTAACTAATTGTTAAGTGTTACATTATATAATAGCAGTACTGGTAGCACTGTGTTATAGGCCTTTATTTAATGTTAAGTTAAATAGCACTGAAAGCTGTAAATAGTGTTATTACTATTAATATAATAGTAATACTATTTATAGCACATTATTAATAAATGTATTAATAAAGTGTTAGTATTAACTAGTAATAGTGTTAGCTAATAGTGCAATATAATATTATTATTATTATTATTATTATTGGCATTTTGCATTATGTGTGTATTATATATACAGTACCAGTCAAAAGTTTGGACACCCCTACTCATTCATAGGTTTTTCT
>JAOTRR010000010.1:342816-354845 GCA_028570945.1 Gogo arcuatus
ACACACACACACACACACACACACACACACACACACACACACACACACTGCTGAAAGCACATCATTCAGAGTGGGCAGAGTACACTGTGGTATGTAACACACCCACACAACACTGCTATAATAGATACTAGTGTTGGGGGGGGGAAAATACTTAATCCTTAGATGCATTATGATTCTCTCGTATATGACAACGTAATAATTTAAATATTAGACTTTTATATAAGCTTTTTTTGTTGGGGAAAAAAAAAAAAGAAGAAAAAAAGTCAACGTCAGTACCAACAATTCTTGATAAAATAATACAAATCTATCAAATTCTAAAAATTGCATCAAAATAATTAATAAAAAGATTGAGTGTAAGCCTATAATGATGTACTACCCTGGCAAAATCATCTGATCATAATTTTTCATGTTTCATGTTAGCTTTTACTCATTTCCCCACAGGAATCATATTATATATTACATAATCCTGTACATTATCCAAGTTACATGTGAGGAGATAACGTGTGCTACTGACCTTTATAGGCCACCTCCCATCGGCCCTCAAACGATCGACTCTGATTGGTGATGACATACTGATAGCCCACCCAGAAACTGCAAAACAAATACACAGAAAAACTGCAGTGATTTAACATATTGCGGATAATATAAAATAAACATGTCAGTGGATGTTTATTTACTAGCCAATCACAGGCATGTCTGAGATAATAATCTGATATTTATGAACAAATTCTAGTGTCAATTTTATTTTTGGAACCCATTTTTTCCTCAGTTTAGTCATTGCCTACTGATAGTTATCTTAGTCTCCCTTTGCACATGACATTTAATCTGCAAGGGTGAGGCCCAACACTTGCTTTCTCCTGCATCCATAAAGCGATGCTTATAGAACTTCATACACTTAATATATGGCCATGTTTTTATAATAAGGCTCCTCAAAAAAAAAAAAAAAAAAGAAAATCCTGAACTTTGATGGAAATAACAGCATTGTACAGTATTTGCAAGCCAGGTTAATATTTTTTTGCATACACACAGACCTGCACTGGTCTCTGCGTTCACACACTCTCTGGTCGATCTTGAGGATGAACTGCAGCTCTTCGTTGGTGCTGAAGGTGGCAAGCGAGCCGTTCACTCTCTGACACGTCTCCCCAGCCTGCCAGTAATTCTCCCCTCGCTCATACACCTTATAACAGCTTGAAGTCTTCTCATAGTGGTGCCATCCACTCGGGCATTTTTCTACACACACACCAATAATTTTGCTGTTATACCTCACTGTATCACACAGGACATACAACATGTACAATCTGGGATGTCTTCAAACACCGTTTTGAACAGTTCCTCTTGCCCACTTTCTCTTAATTGAGTCCCCTTGACCACCATGTTATTCTACTATATGAATCCTACTGACATCTTGGGGACTCCTGGACCTTGACATGACATTCCAAGCATTGTGGCTGGCCCCACAGTTTCTGCTGTGTTCCCAATATACATTCTTCCACTTGGGCTGCAAGTGTACGCTGACGTCTAAGAACGTACACGTTGACCATAAACTTCATATGATCTCCAGAATTATAGGCATTCGTTCTGATCATCAGCAGAACGGTTAGGGAAAGAAGTCTTACTGTTAAAGCGCACAGGCTGTGCCACGCCCATCACGTCCTCCATCTGATCAAAGCCGCTGCCGTAGCGATATCGCTCCTCCTTCATCGCTGTGGGAAATACAACACGGTTAGAACGAGACAGAAAGGATCTGCATACTTTTGTCCATGATGTGTAAATTACAGTTTTATTCAGCACCATGACTAGGCTCAAGCTTATATTAAACATACTGTACACATCACAAACTGCAAACCTTCTTATCATAATTCACAATATAATCCCATTTCAGAAGGTCTATAACAAACCATTAAATTGTTATATTTTTTTAATAGCAAGAGATGACTAAAATTGAACATCCTTATATCGTTTCCTTCATTAAACACACCAGAATCTATGAATATGCAAATCAGAAACACTCCCATATCCACCTACCAACCCTAATAGTTAGCTAGCTACAATTTCCCCACACTTGGATGGTGTTAATGTTACCGTAACAACCTCGCTCTATTCATCATATTCAACAAGTCCTACCCGACAAGCTTGGCATATAGGTGCTGTGGCTCTACATTTGTACTGTACTGTCATCATCGTCTAATAATCTGCATCAGCAAATGTGACGGGCTCAACAGCTTGGGCCTTATTTTGCGACATCACAACCTGAGCGTATATCTAGCCCCACACAGAATATCTAGCGTATATCTAACCCTAAGCCTAACTTAATACAGAAGTACTGGTAAATGTTAATTATTTAATAAAATGGAAAATTGTACTGTGGTAACAAATTTGACTAATTTATATAACTAGAAACAGCCTTCCAAGGTGAGTTAACCATTGAAACAGCATACCTATACATTTCAGTTATGCTAATTGTCTAACTGATTACCTGCACGTCCTTACTGCAGTCTAATGTGTGCTTATGCCAGGCGCATCAGCATCCTAAATACATTTAGGGTAGCGAGTAGGGAGTGTGGTACATGATTTTGAAGTATCCACAACAACAATATAATACTGAAGACTGACATAACCAATGATCACAGTGTGTCTAAACAGGATGCTATTGTTACTTATTATAAATAAATAAAAAGACATTGTATGTGTGTGGACATACGAGGACAGTCTATCTCGTCACTCTTGTCCTCACAGGCGGTCCAGCCATCACACCTCCAGTCCAGGGGGATACACTGCATCCTCCCACTGAGACATGCGAACTGGTCCTGAGCGCAACGCGGCTCTGCGCAGACACACAAAACTCCAATGTTCCCAATTTCTTAACTGTAATCATACTAGTAATAACATGCAACAAAAACCTGAAGCTAGAATTAGAACACACCCGGACAGACACTTACATAAACCTGTAATCCTATATCTGATTGGTTGAGCACATCCAGAGTGAATATTAACACGCTCCAGACAGCTCAAATCACGTTTCATTATCACTACAATGGCTGTGTTTGATTGACAATAACAATTAAACTCCCTTAAATGGTTTATAAAACGTAATGTGCGTAGCGCCTCCCTCCATCTCAGGGGCTGACTGGCTGTGTTCCAACATAAAGTGTATATAAAGTGCTACTAGTAAAAGGTAAATGAAGCAGATCTCACCTGATAGCGGTGTGGCCAGTGCCAACCGCGGCCCTGTAGAGAGAGACAGACACACACACAGACGCACGCGCGCACACAAATTAGTCCCCCTCCTTTTCTCACCCCAATTTCCCAATATGCTCTTTTCCACTTCCGCTAGCCTCTCTGAAGTACTCATCACCTACCTCACATGCATGTGAAATTCACAGATAATCAATAAAGCACTAATATAGTCTCTGTCTGCTCCTTAAAGGATAAATAAAGTCTGTCCAGACATCCATCTTCCTGTCTCTCCATTACAGGGTGAAAAGTCTGACCGTCTCTCCTCCTTCCAGGATCAATAAAGATCTAGGACACTGTCTGCCATATCTGTGTAAAAGGGTTTGTGTATATTTATATACACAAAATTGTGTATGGGTAGTATTTTAACTCCTTTATTTTATTATGCAAGCTAAAGTTGTGCTACCCATCACGGTTGCTTTTATAAAGCAAGACTAGGACTATCTTCAATAGACTTAAAATAAATATAAAAGCTAAGACTCCACTGTTGTTATCTTAATGATACACAGTTGTGCTGCTTCTGTACTTTGTACTTAGCTTCACCTATCTGAACTTAAGAATTGTTATTCTGTAATTGACACTACTCTAAAGGAGATCCTAATTGCAACGGTCATGATTGACTATAAATATAAGATTGATTTCACAGTTAGGATGTTTCTGGAAGATTGTATTCAAGGAAAAATCAATATCACCTAAGCCTAAAGTGTGTTCATGCTCAAATTCCATTCAGCTGACAAGTGTCCCATACTGTTAATTTTATAGTCTGAATAATGACATTACAACAACCAAGTACGAAATTAAACACAATGGGACATGATGCTACAGGAAATTAATCAATGACTGGGTGGTGCGATATGGCCCAAAACGCTGGGATTATTTTCCTATAACAGCATATTCTTTAATGTTTTATTCCTGTTATACCATACCGGGTCACCAGTGATTACAACTGTTAGTTTATTAAAGAACATGCCATGTTCTTGTGGACCAAGCTCCTGTTATGATCTACGTAACAGCAGTTCTAAAAGTTCTCTCACCACTCTTTTCCCCCCCTCTCTGTCTCTCTCTTGAAATTAATAAAACAACAACAACAAAAAATGCAACTTGTCACATTACCAAGAAAACATGACGGTTTTCTTATTGTCAAAAACTTACTGACCACAACAATGTGCTGAAACTCAAGACTCCTTCTATAAAATGTTAAATATACGTCTCCTTACCTTTCAAAAAGTTTCACCATACCGTATAACAACTCCAGGTTTTTGGTGGTTAATCAGCATGTTTTTACCTGTTAATTACTAGCTATAGATTATGTGGAGCGTCATTGTGACTGGGTTGTTATTATAGAAATAATACATATACGAACAAACACGTTAATATAAACCGATGCTTTTCAGGAATATAACTTTTTAAAATATGAACGCTCGTGAGATGAAGAGGAAACAGAAGACGGGATGCCAAATTTACCAAAGGCACCTTTAACAGGAATGTAGTATAAATCAAAGCGAGTTTACTAGCCAACTAGCTGACGGGCTATAAAGTGAGTGTGGTTTCTTTCAGGTCTGTTTCTGCTAGCAAAGTAAAAATAAACAGAACATTCTGCCATATTGTGTCCAAAATGTCACTTAATATTAATTGCTTGTGTATAAAAGCAATAGTACACTCAAGGTTGTGCTGCTGTAGGGAATATCGATTGGACTGAATCACAGCCACAACAACACTCCCCTCATGTGGTGATGTTTAATCAATCAACATCTTCTGGCCAATCAGAATCCAAAGCACTGCAAATAAAAGCATTTTGAAACACACACAAATAAACTCGCTGTTTGGTTTTTACAAGGGACAAAACTGATAAACCTATATTTCTAGGCTGTTTTGACACTTCTTGTGCGGAATAAAAATCAAAAACACAAAGTTGTAAGCAAAACCGATAGCCTGATATCGGTTTGTATCATTCCCGGTTATCATACCGGAAAGGGTTCATATCGCTCGTTTCAGCACTATTGACAGCTCTCTGATCTGTAACATCGGTGGTGTTGTTTTTTTGTAAATTCATACAAAACAAAAACCCCTAATGTCAAATATCTAGTCTGTTAATAATATCACAATGCTCGCATTGATTACAAGTGTAACGTAGAGCAAAATATATGACATTAAAATACGCTAATACACAACACGCTAAGGTAGCAGGCCGCTTTAGCAGTTAGCCATAAGCTAACTACATTAGCTTTATAACAAACACAGATATTACACTGCTGATTAATTAGAGAGAGATTTATAATACGCGTGGTGTTAACCAGTGGCTAGTTAGCACTGCGTGGTTAAGGCTACACGTAATGTAGATACAGTAAATAAGCAGCTAACCCCTGTGTAAAAGCTGGCCTGCGTCCCCAGCGGTTAATGCTAGTCAAAGCGCGCTGTGTTTACCGGCCAGCGGGGGATCCGTGAGCCTCAGGACGGAGAGAAGCGCGAGGAGGAGGCGGGAAGAGCTGCGGTCAGATGTCGCCACCATTTATTATAATTAGTATTGCTGTTTATCCTCCATTCATAACAGCGACCCTGTGGAGAAAATGTCCCGGAGAAAGCAACGTTTGTCAGAACCGGACCGCTGTCTGCGGATCACATTGACTCCCAGCCCGACCCTCCTCGCTCCTCCATAACAACCACACACACTCACACGTCCGAATCCTACTATAGTCACGAGTATTATTTAAAATGAAAATCATGTGAAATCACATAATATCAGAGTCCCTTGTTCTTTCCCTTATTAACAAACTTACAGCCGAATTATAACAAAATGGCCGCACTCTGTCTTCACAAACAGGGCAGTCTTCCATCAAAACAATCCCTACCAAGCACTCAGCCAATCAGAAGCAAGAAGGAGAGCTCGCTCGAAAGGGGTCTCACGTGACAACCAATCAATCATCTTATAGACGAGGGGGCAGGGTTTGGCTGTGTGGCGCAGCCAATCAGCGTAGAGCTCTCTGTCGGAGGTTTAAATGAACGGACTCTCAGAGAACAAGGGTTAATAATAATAATAATAATAATAATAATAATAATACCCAAGACAAATAAAATTCATTTAATTTGACCAATGACCAATGATAATGACCAATTATCACTAGCTATTAACCCAAGTACAATTGAATGTATGCTAATAATCCTCACTAATTATCATTAGGCTATCAAATATTAACTAACATATACCTAATTATCATATGGAACACTTAACCCTAATCCTAACCATGAAAACTATAGGCAGCAGTGAACAGGTGCTCAACATTCACCACATGCCTGTGTCCCCACCTGTGGGTTTTGTTTTGTTTTGTTTTGTTTTTGCACCCTCTTGACAGCATTATATAGCCAACTTATATTTAGTTTAGGACTCAAAATAAAAATAAAAACCTATTAATTAAAACATGTTTGAAATATTGCTCTCTCCCCACCAAATATTTAAAAACAGACTATCCATATTTTTGGTATTTATGAAAAACAGACCATATATACAGCTATGGCAAAAAAAATTAAGAGACCACTTTTAATGGTGGTCACTATTAAATCTGGTCTTTTAATTTTTTCCATTGCTACATATACACTGATGCACAGAACATACTGATTACCATGTTGTATGGTGTGAGCTGAATGCCCAAAATAAATATGTAAACAGATTATGTAATAAAAATGACCTGGTAATTTACCTGATACCAAAACAGTATAATGTTCTGCATTGAATGGGAAGATTGTCAGTGTGCATGCTTTATATTACATTGTAAAATAACAGAACCTTAATTGATAAAAAGCCTTTTGCGTGAAATGCACATGCAACTGCACTTATAGCAGTGAATTAGACTAAACATTTTCGTTAAGTCACATATGATTCATTTAATCTGTTGAAAATCCAAGGATAAAACAGCTTACCATGGGGGTAAATTTATAAACATTTTTATAAACTTACTCTGCACACATCATCTATCTGAGCATTCTCTTTGCTCTTACATTGATTTGTGTTTCAATAAACACTCTGTTTGGTTTACTACTTCATTGTGGTAAATAAAAAGTAACACTTTATTATAAAGTCTTAAAATAAGCATATATTAATTCTTTCCTAATGTTGTAATGATTAATTAATCCTTAGTATACAATGAAATTATGATGCAAACTATGATTAATAACTAAATGATGAACATGAACAGCCAACTGAGTCATACAAGCCATTTTATAATGGTAATACTGTAATTAAGTAGAAACATCATGTTAACTCATTCTGTTAATGAACATTGTAAATTGCAGTATTAATAAAGATTATTTATATTATGTAGCCTATTTTTTTAAATATATGTCCAGTGATGTGTCCCATCCAATTATCAATGAGATCAAATTAAGTAGTGATCGAAAAGCATTTACTGAAATGTCTACATTAAATTATAGGTTCTCCAGTTTCCCTCACCTCCCAAAAACATGTCTACTGTGGACTATAGTGTCACATCAAGGTTATATCACATCACATCCCTCCTAGTGTTCCCAGGATAGACTGGATCCCCCTCGACCCTGGCAAGGATAAAGCTGGCACTGAAAGTGAGTGAGTGAGGTTCTCCTGTATTTTAATATCGGTGGCGTAATTGGTCATACAACTCTAACCATTTACACCGGTGGCGTCAAGCATCTGGAACCGGCTGAAATTAAGGTTCTAATCAGGCCCAACAAATGATATTAGAATTCTAAACTAAAATCATACTGTGGACCTTAAATGAAATTAAAGAAAATAATAATGAGGGGGGGAAAAGAGGACTACTCTCTGTTGTGCCACTAGGGGGCATAATAGAGCAATAAAATTTATTAGCTGTCTTAGCTAACTGAAAAACTGACCGTAACCCATGTCTCTTTCCAACAGAACTAATTTAATTGTTTCATAGGAACAGGAGTGAATACTTAAGAAATCAGAACTTTTACATTTTATTTGTAAATAATTTTGCAGACGATATTGATTTTCTTCCACTTCAGTATTATGGGTTATTTAATTATTTTTGTAGATTCATGAATCCCAATTCAAGCGGGTGAATACTTATGCAAGCCACTGTGTGTGTGTATTAAAAAAAAGTTTTTTTTGGTAATGAATTGCAGTGCTGCAGAATGATGTCTGCATGAAAGCTGTAAAAAACAGACATAAAATGTTAGCTATAATACAGAAAGATTCGAAGATTCAAAGCTTTATTGTCATATGTGCAAGTGAATTTCTTCCTTGGAAGAAAGACCAGACAATAAACATACAGACAATAAACATATAAAGACACAACATGAACATTTACAAAATATACAATACTGCAAATTATATATAGCCTATATATAAGAGGTGAAAATGTACAAGTATAAAAAAAAAATCCAAATATAGATATAAAAATATAACTGCAGCAACAATTATTGTTAAATTGAAGGTGTGGAATGTTCTGGTATAGTCAGTAATGAAGTCTTATCAGGTATAGGACTATATACCTATTAAAGAGCTATTATTTATATTTTAATAGGATTGCATTGCTATTTACTTCTTTATTTAGGAGACTGTATGAAGCTGTAAGGAAAAGATAACTCCTCCATTTTTAAATCTAGATCACTTTTTTAAACTCAATTATTTCTTCACCTGTTTCACCTGTCTGTTTCTCACAATGTAGACTCTTAGCAAATTGGATGGAGAACGAAAAAATGATCTAATTTCGGTATCACAAATCCTGCCATGTAATTGTTTAAATATATAAAATATAAAATTAATGGAGGATGACGCAAAGATGTTGGACAAGCATGGCTACATACTGGATCGCACCCTGGGTGAAGGGTCTTACTGCAAGGTCAGGTCTGCTTACTCTAAAAAACTGAAGAGGAAAGTTGCCATCAAGATCATCAACAAGACCAAAGTACATGCCGAATTTCCGGAAAAGTTCCTGCCATGTGAGCTGGAGGTCCTCAGCTCACTCAAGTACCCATACATAGTAATGACCTTCAAGATCTTTTGTGTAAGTGAAAAAAAACTAACAAATAAAACTGTTCATAGTGATGGAACTGGGCGCAGGGAGACTTGCTTGAGTTCATTAAAGTCAGAGGCAAACTCTCCAAGGACCTCTCTAAAAAGCCGTTTTGCCAGCTATCACTTGCCATCAAGTTCATCCATGACCAAAATATTGTTCACCATGACCTGAAGCATGAGAACCTGCTGCTGGATCATGACTTCAACTTGAAAGCTGCAGACTTCGGCAAGAGGCTGGAGTATATAGATGGCCAGATGTTGCCGAGTGACACGTTCTGTGGGTCTTCAGTATACGCGTCATCAGAATTATTGCAGAGAATCCGTTATAACCCTGAAGTGAATGACATGTGGAGCTGTTCATCATGCTGAACGGCATCATGCCCTACGATGACTCTAACATTATGAAGATGCTGGCGAACCAGAAGGAGCACGCCATCAAGTTCCCTAAACCTGTCTAGGACAAGTGCAGGATGCATGTGACCTGATCTCCTGCATGCTGAACCCTGACCCAGTCCGGAGGATTGATATTAACCACATCCTCCAAACACCCATGGCTGCAGGATGAGTCCAAACCAGCAAAAGATGCCCGGTGACAGTGGAGCGGCCCATCTACATCAAAGGCCTGAGCAGGGGGTAGTAAACACAACAAGAAGGCCAGGAAAGCTCCATCAGATGACAACCCTACATTCAAAACCAGCAATTTATCTGAAGCTGTACAGCCAGTGGTACCAGGCATGGCACTTTGGCTGCACATTTGATAGATCTTTGCTTTGCATCTTCTCCCAAAAGGTAGTAACTATAGGAGTGTGAATCTCTAACCTTACAACAAATTGATTTGATTTTTTACGAAACACTTGAATGAGTCTCAAATGTTATTCATTTTGAGTAGAATCATCCATTATCTATACCACTCATCGGTCAGAGTCATGGGGGAAGCTGGAGCCAGGGTACACCCTGGGCAGGTCATCAGTCGTGGGGCTAACACTGAGACAAACAACCATTCACACCTATGGGCAATTTAGAGTAGCCAGGTAATCTAATCCTCATGTCTTTGGACTGTGGGAGGAAATCGGAGCACCCAGAGGAAATCCACACAGGCACAAGGAGAACATGTAAACATCCAGTCAGCCATGAGGTTCAAATGCAGAACCACCTTGCTGTGAGGCTACAGTGCTAACCACTGCACCACCATGCCACCCATATTACATTACAATTTAACTGAAATAATTTCATTTTACTTCGAGTCATTTCAGTTGTAAGTGCCTGTGACAACTCTGTCCTTCATATAACCTCATTCTGATACTATTTCAGTCTTTACAAAACTATTTAGCGGAAAAGCAAATCTCAGAAATTGCCTCCCTATGTATCAAGGCATGATTCATTAGGAAACAATTTAGTGCATCATTAGATGTCTAATTTCAACACGTTTCAAAACGAGTAACCTTGAATTACAGCATCAATCATGAAAATGAACCATTTGTCACTATGAATCAATTCATTTGGTAGGATTTCTTATTAAAAAAAATACACTAATACACAAGTGGTAGAAGTGGTATATGGTCAATAAATAATCTGTTTATGTTTGAAAAGAGCCAGGGAGAATCCGGTCATTCCAAATCGATCCACATTTACACCCCTAGTTAACTACAGTTTAAAAACATCAAAAATAAAAGAAGGACCATTTTGCTAAACTGTACAAAAATTACTTTAATCATCATTACACCTTTAACTGATGAAGTACTCAGCAAGTTTTAAAGACAATGTGTCTCTCAGTTTGCAAATAAAGACCAGAAATCCAAAGCAGGAGACAATTTGTGTGTGTTTGATGTCCTTTGTGTCTTTAGTAGTGTTCTCAGAAGAAGTCAGATGCCTTTCTCCTTTTTGGCAGCTGGAGCAGATTGTCTGTGATGGAGGCGGGGTCATGTGAGGCGGGTGTGCGGGTTTTGCCTGGCGTGGGGGTGTGTAAAGAGTGTGAGGGGGTGAGAGGGGTTTTGGAGCCTGTTGCTCTGTGAGAGGGTGAAGGGGTATAACTGGCACGTAGGGCTTTATCGGTGTACTTCCTGGATGACCGGTTGACGAGGCGCTGCAGAGCTGGAGACAGAGCAGCAGGGCTCAAGCCTTTTGGAGTCAAACTGAAAAACACACAAGTGTAAAGACACATGGAGATGGAGGAGGAGTCATAATCTTTGAGCATTAATTATAACTCAGATTAGCTATACTACAAGACTTCTCCCACTGAAGTGTTAGAACCCTGTAATCCAGCAGAGGGTACAGGTCACAGGAAGCACTCAATACTACACCCTCAATAGTCAGTATGTGGTATACGCCACATTTCAAAAACGTTAATCACTTTTAGCAGCCTGGTGTTTATAAAATGTTTTTCATGATTACATGGCTTTAGAAGAAATTCATTAGTGTAATCAAGTGTGAAAATCAGTCATTTCAGTGTTTTGAGTTAATCTGAGTTAATACTGAATATGTGACAGGACAGTATTATTGCATCATCAGCTACGAGAGCCAATCATGATCCAATATACAAAGATAACCCTATTTCCAAAAAAGTTGTGATTCTGTGTAAAACGTAAATAGAAACAGAATGCGAAGATTTGCAAATAATGGAAACCCTATAATTCATTGAAGAAAGACAACATATCAAATGTTGAAACAGACATTTCAGTGTTTTTTTTTTTTTAAAGCATATATGCTCATTTTGAATTTAATGCCAGAAACATGTTTCAAAAAAGTTGGGACAGGGGCAACAAAAGACTGGAAAAGTTGTGTA
>JAOTRR010000010.1:422067-435060 GCA_028570945.1 Gogo arcuatus
TCAGTTTCAACATTTGATATGTTGTCTTTGTACTATTTTCAATGAAATATAATGTCCCATGATTTGAAAATCATTGTTTTTATTTACGTTTTACAGAGTCCCAACTTTTTTGGAAACAGGGTTGTATGGTGGAATAACAACTGAATTAGAACGATAGTGACCTTCATCAGTAATCAACAGATTAATGTCTAATTGTGACAGGTGTAGTTGTATTTCTATTTGCTTTTCTGCCAGTAATTTAACCTGGGTAGTGATGATAAAGGTTATGAATAGAAATTACCATTAGTAGTAAATCTACTTAGTATGTAATGGTCTCTGCATGTTTTTACTCTCTCCAGTCTCCTCCAGAGTGCAGACGAAGGTGTTGTGCAGGAAGTAAAGGCTGCTTTACAGTCCATTCTTACTGACCTACAAAAAGTCCAAAACTCAAAAGGTGTGGAGGCTCTGCTGGAGAAACTGGCCTAGTAAAATCTTGGTATTGATGCACACTGCCTTTATACACTGCATCTTGCTGGTGCTAGACATCAAGGAAATGAAGATGGTGATGTGAATTCTCAGCTGAAACTGTTTCCCCTCTCCTCAGTAGGACTTGGCTAAATGCTAAATTAGGCCCAGTTTGTAACTAAACAAGAGGACCATAATTGCATAATGTAATGGGTTTTATCATTCTTTATTTTGATTGTTTTATTTGAATTTTTCACTTTGGGATTATATGTATTTAAATACAAAATACATGAACGCATTGGTCAATACATCAAACTTGTTTAAATATATTAAATATTATTCACCTAACGTATAAAAATGTGGTTGCTCTTTTGTGAAACATGAAGCCTTTAACTGAGTCAAAGGATTGCTTTTAGAAGTGTAGAATTATTTTGACCTTATTAAAGCACCAAACTACTTTACAAGCACTTAAACCTTTTTTTGCATGAAATGTACTGCTAAATTTAAAATGTTTAGCCTTGAGGATTTTTCTTGTTCAGAGAAAAAGTATGTACATGCACCAGAAAATGGGTTCTGTTGACCTGCCCCACACCCATCTGTCTTCACAAAATCTGCAACACTTGTGTCCTTCTGTTCAAGAGTTCATCTTTTAAGGATCTTGTGCTTACATGATCATTAGTTTTAAATGAATTGCTTTTTCATTGGTTTGTCTTGTAACTTTATTCAGTGGAAAGTCTCAAACCATGGTTACAGTTTCTCTCTCATAACTTTTCGTGTAAATTTCCCCCCCTCCCAGTAGGCATGGTTTTATAATGAGTTTTCTAATTCATCAGGCACACCAACCTTGTTGCTGAAGAAAATCTGTTTATATTAAGCCTAAATCGGCTTTTGCAGATTGAATCTCGTACAGACGTTTGTAAAGGTAAAGGGTACTAGTCATGGCCAGATGTTAGCCCTTGAACTCATTATTTTATATATAAAGCCTATCCACACCGGATTATTTCTTTTTATTCTCATGCATTGACCTTTTGACATTTCTTAGAAAACTAAAAGCCAGCATGTGCATCACTATGTTAAAATGATTGGGAACTTTGTGAACAAGCCAGATATATTCAAAATCCTACTGTGCGACCTTAGCGGCAGTATTAGAGGACAAATGCATGTACACAAGTTTACTGCAGCTGTGTAGGTGTTTTTGCACCATCACTAATAAAAACATTGTGCCAACAGTGAAAATGAAATACAATTCCAAGAAAAAAAATTGTTAAAAAAAAAAAAAAGCAAAAATAGATTTTATTGATAAATTAAGCAATATTAATGAATTTACTTTAGTAAAAACAAATCTAAAAATGCTAATGCTAAGCAACTATTGCAATAACTTTATTCCAAAAATTAGGGTTCCATTTGTGAAGGGACTTATTTTACATGTTCATAGCCAAAGTACAATTGAAATTAACCACATTCCTTGTTGCTTTTGTAGTAAAATCACTTGATTTCCCCCTCCTTCTTTGTATAACACTTGGCAGGACCTCTCTTGGCAGAATATCCTGTGGGTTAGCGTCAAGCTTCCTCACGGCACTCTACAAACTTCTTGACAGCCCTTTTGGCAAACCTCACCTTGCCACGTGCCTTCACAGTGGAGGTGTATTCATGGGACTTTAGCTTGGAGTAATAATCTGAGAACTTGTTGTATAAGATGGAGATGGGCATGCCATTCAGAATGATCCCGAATGAGATGCAGGCAAATGCAAAAATCCTACCCAGGTGCGTCTCTGGAAACATGTCACCATAGCCCACTGTGGAAATACTCACCTACAGAACAAATAGATGAACACCATTTAAATGCACTTGTGCAAGTAAACAATCATACGTAACTGTTTAGTGTATGGGGAAAACACGACCTGAGCAAAAGGGTTGTGAAGAGAAATGTGTTTCATAGATTGCAAGGGCTGTATTCACACTGAGCCAGGCAATGTTTAATAGCATTACATTATAAATGTCACTGCTTGACATTGATCAGGTGTAAGTTGCCAAGCTGGGATACAAGGAAAGCCCCATGTGCATAATCCCAGCTAGAAAATTAACAATGCTTCAACTATCTTAAAACAGTACACTATTGGGAATTTAACTTATAGTTGCATCCTGGAAAGGTCTGAAACCCTCTGTGGATTGTGAATTCCCACTTCAAGATACAGAATTAATAATAATAAAAATGTACTTACAGCTGCCCACCACCATGCATGAGGTATGCTAGTAAAGTTTGTCTGGTGGACATCATGCTCCACAGTGTAAACCATGGCCGAGAAGGTGAATATTCCCATTGCGATGAAAAGGAAAAGGCAGCCAACTTGCTGATAGCATTGACGGAGTGTGAAGCCGAAGGCTCGCAGTCCAGTGGAGTGTCTGGCCAACTTCAAAATGCGAAAGATCCTCATGAGCCGCATGATACGCAGCACCTGTCCCACTTTCCCCACCCGCCCCACTGTCTCAATGTCACTGCCATGCTTCTCAATGTCCTCATTTTCAAAGCACTCCAGGATCATCTGGAGGTACAGTGGGAGGATGGCGATCAGGTCCACGGCATTCAGCATACTCCTCCCAAAACGTTTGAGATCTGGTGTGGACACAAGCCGGAGCAGGTACTCCATTGTAAAGAATGCGATGCAGAAGGTTTCCACATATTCTGCATAGGTTTTCCCACTAAGCTGGCCAGTTGGCATTGTGTACTGCATCTCCTCCACGGTGTTAAGGGTCATGGCCACCAGCGACACCAACACAAAGAAGCTGGAAGCCACAGCCATAAGTTTGGCCGTGACTGAAGAGAAAGGTTTCTCCATGAGGTTCCAGATTTTGCGACGTGTATGCCCGAAAGCCATTCCTCTGAACAGCTCTTCGTTTTCCTCTACCTCAATTTCAGCTTGCAGCTCTCGCTGCACTTTTAGCTGTTCGTTTAACTCGTCTTGTCGTTCTTCAAATGAGATGCGGCAACAGCGGTGAGTGTTCTTGATTCGGACACCCCAGTAGTGGATTTCCTCCAAGAAGTTGCGAGGACATAACTCATCTTTTATCCAGAGAACCCCAGTCCGATAGAAATTGAAGATGATGTGAAAGACATCTGGATCACGGTCAAAGAAATACTCATTATTCTGGACAATGTAGTCATCGCAGAGGTCAAGCTTTCTGTTATGGTCTGTGTATGTCGCAAGTCGGCCAATTCTGGTCTTAGGATATTTGGCTGCCACCCTGTAAGATATCTGGTAAACCTTACCACCTACATTGATATTCAGCATGTAGTTTTTAGCTGGAAATGATATCTTTAGAGGAGCTGGCAAAACCTTGTCGCCATCTTCATCGTCATACTCTTCGAGGTTATAGATATCTCGGCTGAGTTCTTGCATTGAATTCCATGGCTTCAGCCAGTTTTCCTGTGCAAATGGAAGCTCATTCTCTTTTACTGGATCACTGGGAGAAAGGGTTGTGCCCCCAAGCTTGTAATTGGGGAAAAGGCTTCGCCTCCTGCCCTTAAGCTTGAATATAGTGGTCATGTCCTCTCAACCAGTCTCACCAAGCATTGGGCATGCAAGAGCATGCATGTCTCTAATACACCCCCTCCCCCCACCCCTGGAATGGGGGTCCTAGCATACTAGAAGGGAGGAAACAGCAGTGACTAATATTGCTGACTGAGAGGATCTGTGTGCTTAACGGTTTAAATACTATTATCCTCTCCTCTCTCAATTCCCCACCCCAGTGTCTTTCATTTGCCTTACATTCACAAATCTCTTCGACAGACTTTAGGTATTATCCCATATGCTGGCACAAAGACTAATAGGGTTTTCACTCTTTCCATACTCAGTCTGGACTCTAATCAGAGGTGCTACTTCATCCCATTAGAACCTTATAATATTTATCTTATTTGAAGTAGTAATGCCAGCGTCTCCAAAAAGGAAAAAAAAAAGATGACACCATTAGAATTAATTTTGCTACCAATATACACAAGCCACGCAATGACTATCAACACTAATATGCAGAAAAGCCTTTGAATGTCAAATGCATTAAGTTAATCTGTAATCCTAATTAACCTGAACCATATAACGTTTTCATTGTGTTATAGCCACCTTAGTGTAAACCTTTAATGTGGATTTATCCATTTGTTAGGAATTTCTTGATTTTGGTACATACCCTGCAATGCCAATGTTTTCTCTTCCTTTCTCAACACTTTCCATAAACAGCAAAATAAAGGAATTACTTTTGCAGTGAAATACAACCACCATTTCCTTTTATTTTAAGTATTTGCAAATTTCAATACAGATCATTTACTCCTTCCTGTACGATGCTATAAAAAGGTTACAGGAACAGCACAAACATACAAAATAGTTTAACAAACCTTATCTTTTTTTAAATACATTTTAATCTACCCTGGTACTGTACCCCACCATAGCAAAATTGTATACAATCTTATTTACACATGACCATTTGACCAAAGTGCTTGAAGAATCCTGATTACTCTAAGTTAGGAATATTTACAGCTTTTTACAAATGTACCAACAGCACCCCTTTTATAGAGCTTACATTCTCAGTTATATAATGCTTTTGGCATGTTTATTATGAGACGGAAACAAGTCATCGTATTTCACACAAAAAGACACCACCTCTAACAAACAATGGAGAAATGCACTTCGGAAGGCATCTGACTGTCAGCCTGCTGGAACAGCAGTGTTTGGCGAGTGTCACAAATGGACAGTTCATAAATAGGAACACTTTAGAGGCCTGGTTATGGCATGTCATCTTCTGTGTTTACTATAGAAATCTGAAAAGGAAGACATTAACAAACCAATTAAAAGTGGCCCATAAAAATGACATTACATCACAATAGCCATGTTCATACAGTAATATGACGAATAAAACAAAACACTGACTGATTAGTTTGTACCTTGAGATTTCATTGCAAGGGAATTAACTGGATGATTCAGTCAGGATAATCTGTGTACTGTGCTCAAATTATGATGGATGACATTATACCCTGGACTTATAGTAGAACAGGACTATCACTAAGGGTATTCAGTGAAATACATAAGGTAATTTTTAGGATTCATTCCTTTTCAGGCTTGTGAAACCTACACATGTTGCTGATAAAACTAATCCAGCTCGAATAAAGCTCAACACAAGAATATCCATCACATCCATCTATATACGAATGCCGTCATCCTGAACTTTACAACAGTTATATTTGAGAGTTTAAATCCCAAAGATGCCACAGCCATCTGTGTCCAGGAGTCCAAGACAGCAAAATTGGAAGTGCTCTCTGGGTGGGAGAGATGGCAATACTTTCTCCACCATCAACCAGGAGGACACTAGCCAATCATGGGCATCTGCAAGCTCATGTATGCAGAAGAGGGCAGATAGCACTCTCCTTGCGTGTTACACTACCCTGTGATGCAGCATGAGTATCAGTTCGAAAAAATTAGGTGACTTTACGTGTCTTGGAGGAAGCATGTGAGTTTTCACCCTCCCTGGCTAAAAAATAACCCTAAACATTTGAGAGCTAGTATTATTCCTGATGTACAATTTGAGAAACTTTTAAACATGACTGACTTTCTAGTTGAGCATATAGTTTAGGATATACCATGTTTAATCAAGTAACCAGGTCATAACGCTGTAACATGACACTACATGTAATTGTGAACTATAACAGTGTCATGAGAGTATTAAGTGATGGGAAAAAAGGATAAAGATCAACATTTCCATTTTTGTACTGAATAAAAATTGGTCACTTACAGCAGGATACGTGTGACCAACTGAGGCAGTGTGTCTGCTGATGTCAATGTTGAGGTCTTCTTCTGTAGTCTTCAGATACACCGGATTGTCAAAATTCATGCTCTTTTTATTCTTCATCTGCCAATTCCGCCACATTACATAACCCCCAACTGCAGTCATGGCCAGCAACACTACAGGACAGAGTCATAGTGAAACTTTACATAAAGAAATGCTACACGTTTCCAATAGTAAGGGAAGGGAATAGTGGGATGACTCACACACTGGCAAAGCTGCCCAGGCTGCAGCTGATCCTTTGGCTGATTTCACTTCATGTATGGAGGTGCTGAGATTTCTTTCTATATGGATTGATGAAAAATTAATTATAAACTGCTCAGTGTTTCACTGAAGAACACATTAAACATGATGGTTCATTCAAATCAGGGAAAAAAACAAAACAAAAAAAACAACAAAAAACTAGATTGCTAGTGAAAATGAAGTTTAAAAAAAAATAAATAAATAAATAAATAAAAATAAAAAAAATAAAAAAAATTTAACCCAAAATGAAACCTAAATGATCAAATGCAATTTCATTAAATGAAAATTTAAAAGCACACAAGCTTTCGACAGACAGCCAACACCCCTTTCAGCAAACCAGGAATTTCACAGCTGCCCTTTAATCTGATCACAGGTATTTGCTGAAGCCGAAGAACCCAGTGCAACACAGGATCTACTCTCCATAAACATGTGTTAGTAGTCTTCAGAGCGAATACTCAGCTAAACGGCAGAGTTTACCAGTAGGCTCCGAATGCGCTACAACCTTGCATTTTGGAGTGTCTTTGAATGGGAGGGAAGGGTTACAGTAGCACAATAAAACACTTATTTCTTGCACCAATATGTACTGTAGACAGAAGCTTCATCAACCAACCTGACAGATGACCTCTGTGCTATAGGCTGTGAAGTGGCTAGGCAAAGTTGGTGAGTGTTTACAGTCAGAGTTAAACACTGCATCTGAAACTAGGTCATAGTGCTGTACTAGATATCCAACAGGTCTGTTTTTTTTTTTTGCAGTGACCACTGCTGCAACTCTCCTTATTAATCATGAGATAAACAGATGGTCATGAGGAGAAGGGATATTGCATCACTTGGTTTAAATTAACCTCGTTGAAGGTTAAACACATACGTTTAGGTTCCAGCTTGACTGACAGACGTTCCCACCATGTGCTACAGGACTACATGAAAAGCTATGAAGCCAGTTTGACCACATGGTTTTCATGCACATGCAGTCTAAAGACTTGCAATGGGAGACTGTTACCTGGAGGATGTGTGGGGTATATGAACGCCTGCCCTTCATCTTGTAAAACAGCTGTAGATGCCACTGTTACAGAAGAGCACAGTGATATAAAGCCATGGCCAAAGCCACCTATACTACTTATTTAGGAATCAAAAGGCAAAAGATGAATAACCAGCGACAGAACATTAGAAAGCAAGCAGGGGGCTGGAATGAAAAATATGCACCCACTAGCTAACCATCACAGCGACCAACCGGGTGTGTAAATCCTAACATGCTTCCTCCGAGATGTGAAGCCAATCTCTGCATCCCCTCCCAAAGGCTCAGTTCTACCCTCTTCCACATCCATGAGCTCACAGATCCCCATGATTGGTTAGTTTCACTGTGATTGACTGGGAAGACATAGTAATGCCAAACCTTCCACAGAGTACAGTCAGTTTTGCTCCTGGTAATGAATGGCTGTAACATCTTTGTGATTCAAACTCATGATCTCCAGAAGATAGGGCAATGATACTCCCGATGACACTTTTGGTGAAACTGGTGGGAAAAAAGCTCTCTGAATTGGCTGATCAGTGGCTCAAATGGTGAATGGCTCGGAAATAAAAATGGCAACACAATGTTGGTGTACACAAAGGGGAAAAAAAATAAAAATGGATTTGCTGCAGATATCCATCCAAACTAACACTAACTACAACACCTGGCTTGAGATGCACTAGAACTGGAGAACAGCTTTCATTTTTAATGACCCTAAGTTTATTTTTGTTTAAACTTGTCTCCTAAAATGAAGTTTTACAAAGTACTGAAAGGCATCTTTAAAATCATATTTAGATAGACATTTTCTTGATTTAGTACTGTTTGTAGGAAAGCCTAGAAAACAATGTCTCTAAGCACTTGTTGCAATTTTGACTGCTCTTAGATGACCTTTAGCTGAAGCCCAGACACTTAGATGACTGACATTACAGTGTCTGTCTGGGAGAAGGCCATCACACTGGAATCCAGGTCTAGCTTTCTACTCGTTTACTGTCCTTCAATCTACTCACAAATGTTGTATAAGTAAAACATCCTCACCATCTGGAAGTCGTTACAGTACTTTGGGTAAACCATAAACTCAAATTCTCAAACCAAGTGTAAATCTGAGGCAATTTCAAATGTGTGCATGGAATAAAAGTTCTTAACTGGAGGAGAAAACTGTTTTGATTTTGTTGATCTAGCTGGAGCTCTGAAGGGAAGGCCCATGAAAGCTTGGCCCATTCAGACACAATGGAGTTCAAGTTCTTTATCTTCATCTGCTGAAAGCAATCATGTTAGAGAGAACAGTTTACTGCTCTTGCATTCTTCATGGAGGCAATTAGAGGGCTCTCCTGCTACCATCCATGTGTTGCATAGTTAAAAAAAAAAAAAAAGCCTCTTATTTTGTTTAGGTTTAAGAGCCATAGAAGTATTCATGCAGTGATGAATACAAATAAAACCCCTTTCCTTAGTTCCTATGGATTCCCCTTTAGTGTTGTTAGGTTTCATTGCCAAGTCCCATCTGTATATTACTCAACGTGGCATATTCTCTGTGAAAGGAGTATTCAAAGCCCCTGCTTAGCTTCAAGAGGAGAAGAGAGGCACAGAGGGGGTGAGGTGGTGGACACAGGGCCTGAAGGGAACCATCAAGCTGCACAAGCACGACATTTTTAATTGACACACAAGAAGCAGCAATAAAGGCAAACTGATGCAGAATGGAAGCTGAAGACAACAAGGGGGCAGAGGAATAGAGAAAAGTACAGCTTCAGCACATCACATCATTAACCCCCACAACGCCCGATACTTGCCTGGTCTACACTGCAAGCTGTCTGAGGCCAGCTCCTGACCTTCGGGACACACACACGTATACTTGGGGGAGTGTTTGTTGATTTGAGGTGCTGGCAGGCACATGTAGGAACAGCCTCCATTTTCTACCTTCTCGTTGCACCAGTTGGTGCCTACAGAGAAACAAAACACTCAGGTTGATCAAAGGTCTCTTCTGCCCCATTACAACCATCACAGACTAATTTCACACCATGTTTCTCTCTGGTTGCAGCTCAGTCCTGCCTGCCATCCCCATAGCTAATGCACTCACCGGACAGCTGTACGAGTTCGTGGTAGACAATAATGTCCTGTGGTCCGTTCAGGTTGTTGGCCAGCATAATCACATCTGATCCTGTAAACTTGTTTGCCCCATAAATAGCCTCACTCTCACCATCTGTCCAGAAAACTCGATCCTGTCAAAATAAGTAAGGTGAGGGGGGTTAAGGTACCTGCCAAACTAAAATCTCTCAATCAAAAGACTGGGGTGTAGCTTTTATGATGCTTTTTCAGAAATAAAAGTTAGTATGTAAAATTAAATAATAAAAAAAAATTTGGTATGTATATTTTACCTGAAACCATTAAAATAATGTATATAACTGGACCTTATGGATCACTACTGTAAAAGATAATTAAAAAAAGGTATAGCAGATGCACTTTTCTAGTCAGAAGACACAAACAAGACATACAATCGTTGATGGTACCACCCCAGGAATAAGGAAGAGTATAGTTTGGTACCTTTGGTGTGGTTCATTTGCTTGTATTTGAACCAGGGTTAAATCCTACTGTCTTTTTTTTTTTTTTTTTTTTTTTAAACAAACAACTCGTGTTTGTTTTGATCAATTACTGCAGCCTAAGCTATAACATCTTGGACAATATACAGTATAAAGAGCTTTTTAGCACACAAACATGGCTTGGGGTCCATACAGAATTTCTCTGACCATTTGCTCTAGAAAACCACAGTATAAATTAGACATGTAGTCAGATATGGAATGGAGGAGGGAAAATAAGCTACATAGAGCAAATTTGATGAATGATCCAAAATCCCCAGACACTGTAGCCTAGTCTAGTGACTACAATTAGTCTTAAGATATGTTAAACCCAATCAAGTTAAACCCAAGCAAAACCAAGTCAGGGTACAAGGGACTATTTTAAAAGACTGTTTATTTATGAGGCACTAAGGCAACATAGAGGGGCAACACGGCACAAGGAAAGGACTGAGATACTCTCATACCTCAAACACTGTGAGGGCAAAGGGGTGAGCCAGGTAGTCTTGGGACTGCACGATTTTTTTCCTGTTATCTCCATTTAGATCCACACTACACAGTGTGTGCAGCTTGGAATCCACCCAGTAAAGTCTGCTTTTGATCAGATCTGTAGAGGCAGGACTAGTCAGCATTATTTCCACAACAGGTAGCTATAAAAAGGTGCCATCCTGCTAATCATAACTCAAACTTCATTTAACCAGTACTTACCAAGGGCAATACCATTGGGCCATTGAATGTCAGTTTCAACCAGGACCTGCCTGTCTACCCCGTTCATTCCAGACTTCTCAATCTTCGCTGGCTCACCCCAGTCTGACCAGTAAAGGAACCTACAGCAAACAAGCACTTTTCAGAACTCTTAAATAATCAATCAAGCAATGAAGAACAAATTCACCATAAAAGCTACTACTCAGTTGTTGTATAATAAGGCTTAAGTTGCAATTTCCCACCTAGTATACTGGATGAACAACAGTGAGTATCCTATATATAAAAATAGCATTGCCAAGGTTGTGGTTTATTTGCCAAATTGGGCTAATTCTTTGAGAAGGTTGCAGTTAGGAAAAAAGTAATTCCATGGGTGGTGTTTTTTGGGGCTTGTTCTGTCTGGAGCTGCCAAGATTTTGTTTTAAAGCAAATAAGCACAATTAAGTACTCAATTACTACAAACGTAGGCTATTGCAAACAAAGGAAAATGTAAATGCAGACCCTTTACCTATTCTTTAAGATATTACAAAGGCTTTGAAAGGGAAGGGGAGAATATTGAGTGGGTAATAAATGATAGTGATTATAAAGTTTATTGCAGATACTGCAAATCAAACGTGTACACCATAGTGAACTCCCCCCCCCAAGGCAAACACTGGGGAAAGAAAAATAAAATCCCTCTTATTTTCCAATGCCCAAACATTTTGGGCTAGTTTCATGTCTGGTCTGAAAATTTTGATGAGACCCAACAACCCTGAATGTTAGGACAAGGCATACTACAAAAAAAAAAAAAAAAAAAAAGGTCATGGAGAAGGCATCCTAAAGTGATAAAAAGAATGTATACAATTTGCTTTTGCAGTACAAAATTACCCAGAGAGAGGATCCACTGCAATGGAAGCTGGCTCCTTTAAGTCCTTGTCAAACAACACTTTTTGCTTCGTGCCATTGAAATTAGCCACGGCTATCGTCTTACTGCCCAGGTCTGACCAGTAGATGTTCTTGTAGACCCAGTCCACCGCTATCCCTACAGGCATTTGAACATCAATCACTTTGGTGTGGCTGCTTGCATCTTCACGCTTGTCCAGTGCTGTACTGTGAAAACCAATTTAAAAAAAAACAAAAACTTTTTACATTATATATCTGATTAAAAATTAGTCATAACAAAAGTTAACTTAATTTAACCATGTCAAGGTATTTCAACATTTACTAACCACCCACTGACTATAGGGTGGTGTAGGTACCTGAAGATGGCTTTCTGTCCCAGGTCAGCCCAGAAGATTTTCTGATGGCTGAAGTCTGCATCCAGGGCCACAGTGTTGCGCAGCTGGTCTACTATCTGTGTGTACTCACGCCTTTCCAGCCCCAGCTTTCGGATGTCTCTCCGGTTTGTGAAGATCAGACAAGGTTCCTTGCCTGCAATGCAAGAGATGGAGCTAAAGGTCTGGCCTGATGGTATCAGCATTCATGTGGCTTATGAATGTTCAAGTCCAACCAAGGTTTGCTTAGCCTGTTTACCCTATGAATGTGTACATGTACACCAACCTGACCTAGCAAATGAATCAGCACTGGTGATAAACTGGCTCCAGGCAAAAAAACAACCATCAGCAGTGTGCTATATCAAGGAAACTCACACACTGAATTCCAAGGAGCCTTGGGAGCTCGGTTGATCAATGATTTATCATCTCCAGCACAATCTCACTTACCTACTGCTTTACACACTCCTGTGCTGGAGTTCATCTGATAACCTTCATGACACTCGCATTTGTAGCCTCCTTTCAAGTTGATGCAAATCTGACTACAGATTCCAGGATTCAAACACTCATTGATATCTGCAAGGGAGGAAGAGAATGCTGAAGCACTTACAAAACAAAGCAGCTACTGAACACTATAGTAATTGTATGAATGGCATTTTGGAAATATTGTACAATTCCTTTGAATAGCTCCCTTTTATAGTTTCACTGAAAGACAGACCCAGGCCGGTTTTCAATCATTAATCTGTACAGTGTGTATGGTTACACCCACCTCCACAGGTTTTATGGTCGATGAGCTGCAACCCGGGCGTGCAGCCACATTCATAGCCGACCACCAAGTCATGGCACAGGTGTGAGCATCCACCATTGTTGATAAGGCACTCGTTCAGATCTGAAATGAAAAGCCAGGCCAGAGAAAAGAAACACGCAATGTTCAGTATTCAACAAGCAATGGGGGAGG
>JAOTRR010000010.1:456216-467631 GCA_028570945.1 Gogo arcuatus
CTAAGTGAGGCTCGTTAAGCCTTTGTTTTATGGCGTTAACACGTATTGTTAACTTAACTGCGGACTTGATTACTTATTGTTTGTCTCTGGGGGGAAGAGGAGCGCATGCCTCAGTGATGTACTTTTTGAAGACTCTGACTCATTGTCATTAAAGGCAGGGGACATGAACTTAGTTCCTTATATATGAAAGTTTATAGTAAAAGAGTTCGTTATAGCGGGGTTGCAGTGTAGCTTGACAACAAAATATTTAGGGTTGAGTAATGCATGATATCACTAGGTCTCACTGATGGTGTAATAAGAATGATGTAGGGCAAACTGTTACACACACACACACACACACGTAAAAGCATCTGCATTCATGATTTCTAATGTTTTTCTAAGTAAAAATAACAGTGACACAGGATAATATTAAAAATTCTATCTAAATGATCTCCATTAGTTCCATATCTCTATGTGCACATACTACAAGAAGCGGAAAACAACATTTATTTTCTTGTAGTTCATCTAATTTCTTACACTCACAGAAAAGAAGGCTAAATCTAGGACATTTTGGTTTTTCCCTCTGGGGGAAACCTTAAAGGTTCTATGCTGAACACAAAACAGGAGATTTCCCAGTCAGAGAGGCCTTCAAGCAGAAGCTCTTCATGAAGATGTGAATCTAAAACTTTTGAAGAAGAATCCTTAAGTAATTATTTTCTAAACATGCACTAAGTTTTTTTTTTTTTTAAAGCAGAGCCCTCTGATCTCTGCGTCAAACTGCAACTGCAGTAAAATCATTCAACAGCCAACTCCTTGCTTATCTAAAAGCCTTGAGGATTCTTTGGTTTGACCCTATGGAGGAACCCTTAAGCATTCTGTGCAACAATCTGCCAACCAGATGTCAACTAAAATGTAAATAGAAACCTGGAACAAATAAACCCCACGCACAGCCATGCACGAGCATATTACAAAACCCAGGTTTTCCAAGGTATCTTTGAAATTATAATTATTACAGGACGAGAAACATTTTAAAAATCACATTAAAAAAATTAAACTGCACCTTTCTCAATAACTTTGTCCTATGTGACAAGTTTCTAATGTTCAACTTCTCTCCAGTATAGTGTGAAAAAAATCCACTTTTGCTGTCATTGTACCACTTGTGCCTCCTGTATCATATACTCTTGTTTGCACTACCACACTACACCCTATGCACACTGACTATTTTATGTGTATATTTTTTGTATATTGTGTCTTGTCTGTAAATAACCTGCACATTGTCTGCATATTGTGTACTGTTTATATTGTTGATATTGTAGATAGCATATATATGTATATTGTATATTATAGATATTATAGATATATTGTATGTATCATAGGTATTGTATATTATAGATATTGTAGATTGCATATATATTTATATTTTGTAATGCCTATATTGTCTATATCTATATGTAATGTGCAGTATATACATTTTTCTTCTTCTTCTTTTTTCTGTATCGCTAGAGAGACACTTACTGCCGGAGTCCTTGTGTGTGTCAACATACTTGGCCAATAAATCTGATTCTGATTCTGCTTTTTCTCCATCATGGCTAGTTTGTAGTTATTTTTTAAGATATGCTTCCTTTTCCTGTTGGAGCTAGCTAAAATTTGTAATATTGTTACTGTCTCATTATTTTTACTTTACTTTTATGCTATTTTAATTATTGTAATTTTATTCAATTTTACACACTGTTTATATTGTTATTTTTTCTTCACACTGTGAACAACTGAGTTGCATTCTAAATGTATTTAAGGTGTTATACTGTATAAGTAAAGTTGTTTATTATTATTATTTATAATAATATTATCTGGGACTAATTTTTTGGACTTCAGCTCAAGTTTTCAGTGCTTTTACCACAGACTCTATAGAGGACGGTATATATGGACATTATTGTAAACTTATTGTAATTAATTTTATACACAGACGAGCTCATGTAAGTGTAACACCCACCTCCTCAAACAGCCGGTAGTTTCTCGCCTTGTTCATGCTCACATCCCACACAACAAGCACCTACACATCCAGAGAATTAAATGAGTAGGTTTAAAACGCACACATAAAAAAACGCACACACTTATTTCACAACTGTTTCTGCATAACATCCTGCACATGCACCATGCTGTCACGTACCTTTGAGGTCTTTGTTCCTGAGTTTCGGATGCAGTAAAGGCCATCCGGCGGAGAGCCGCATGTCTCTTTAAACAGTCTGAAGACAGAAGAACGAACAGTGAATAATGAGGGTATTTCAATCCTGGCTCTGATGAGGGACAAAGTCAAAGTGCACATAAGAGAGTAGAAAAATCCACATTAGGACTCGTGCCACTCCAGGCCACTACAGGAAGCTAGAGAATAGCTTTAGTGTTTGTGTGCTATTTCCCATGTGTCATCACATCCCTAAAGATTTTTAAAAAAAAAATATCTGATAAGAAGAGTATAGAGCTATTTCTGTCATAAGTCTAACACTAAATGGTTGTGGAAAGATTTCTTACTTTTCAACAGTACTGGTCTCAGTTGTGTCCACAAAGACAGAGTCAGGCAGCTGTACCTAAAAACCAGACAACAAACATACATGAGTTATACATACTCATGAATATTTTAGTTCCTTTTTTTTACTTCTCACGCACTTCTCTGAATTACTTCATAGTTTATAGTATTTCCTCTGTGTTCATTGCATCACTGTTAATTACTAAAGAATCCATTAGTAACACTATCCTTATTTACAATAACACAAAAACACAACAATAAGTGCTAAAATTGCTTCAAGGTTTGTTAAATGCAGTGACAGCAAAAGGTTTACGTAAGATTTATTAAGGGAACATACGTTGTACATACAATGCAAAGGCTATTGAGGAACTGGCTCACAACCTGATAAAGTTCACTCATGTTTTCATAGTTGTTATCATCAGAATCTTCATCGTTGTTTGCTATGACACTCGTTTTCGAAGGCTTCTCTTCCACAGAGGACCGGAAACTTTGGCCTTCAGGTGACGATCTTCTGAGAGGACAGAATTGTGAATGGCTTTGTAAAGGATTTGATAGCTGTACTTTAATTCTCCTTAAAGGACAATGATGAGGAAAGATAAACCATAATCCAGTACATTTAAAGGAAAAATCCACCCTGAACAATTTGCATATTAATCTTTATATTTAACATGTGATAATCACCAATTATATTTAGAATATTTTGTCATGAAAACTACTTTCATTGTTGGTCGTTTCATTTTGGTGAACGGTTTCTTGCATTATCCACAATGCTATTTAACTAACTGCTGATGGAAGCGGCATTAATAATTAAGCCTCACTTCATCTCTACGTAAAGAATATGATGCAGCAGCGCTTTAGTCTTTTAGTCTGTCCAGATCGCTCATCTGTACACTCTGCTCAAACAGAGCAGCTTCCACAGCTTTCACTTTCATGCTAATACTGCTGTCAACACCGTCATGCTTGTCATCTCATAGTTCCCTACCATAAGCATTCAAGCGAATGAAAATCCAACACCAACCAACAAAATGCTAATCACATCACAAATATTTCAGTATAAATATATTTAACGTTTAAAGGCAGAGTATTCCTTTACGCCCAGAAAGACGTTGTAGTTGATGCTGCAGTTCAACATTGCAGGTATTCATTTAACACTCACTTTATTTACAGATTGTCTACGATGCTAGGGATTTAAGTTACAATCATTATAGTCAAAAGAGCATCTAAATGGAGTGAAAGCGGACACCTACTGTAAAGATGGCTGACTGAGTTTGGGCTTCATCCCTGGTGGTGGACACTTGGGTGGAGGTTTGCAGCCCAGCGGTATGAGTTTTCTCTCACCAGGTGAATTGTTCAGGTTGTGTGAGCTACATCTGTCATGAGAGTTCAGAACCAGTTTGTTTCCCAGGTCTTCACAGATATGGAGAGTGGACGGATTATTAATGACCATGGCAGGAGCAGGCTTCCGGTCATATCCCGGGAGAGTGGATAAGGACACGCTCCCAACTACAGGCTTTTTCGGGCACACGGGAGAAGGAGCCGGAGCAATTGTCTTTCTGTTAGCGATTGGTCTCTGTAGTGGAGGAGGGGCTGAAGGCCCAGAAGGAGGGCCTTTATTCAGAGAGTCAGAGGGTTTGGGTGGGCCTGGAACAGGGGTGGTTGGTTTCTTCTGGATGGGGTACTGTGGTGATTTAATGGGTGGATGGGGTACTGGTGTTGGAGGGCCTTTGGGATGGACGGGCACAGGTGGAGGCGGGTAAGATGGAGGCGGTACCTTGGGTTGACCTGGAAAAGCCACACAAGACATCTAGTTACTCTATTTCATTTTCTAGAAAATGTCATTAATTTAATTTAAAGCAGCACCTAAAGATGTATCAAAGCATATAAACCTACCTGCTGGCCCATCAGGCATAAGATAGTCCTCATCATCACTTTCATCATTTTGTTCTGCATAGTCTATTAAAAAAGTGCAAAATACAGATGTTAACTGAAAGCTCACAGAGACACAAACAGTTACCTACTATTCTTTAATACTTGTTGTTAGTCACACACCCTACCTCCCTCGTGGTCATCTGGGGCATTGGTGATCTCCAGAGGGCTCTCAATAGGGCCATAGAAACTTTCATCAGAGTCAGATTCACTAAAATTATGAAGGGAAATGAATTAATTTAGTGCCACCATTCATAGTATAATACAACCATGGGACACAGTCTGGCACAGAAATATATCCAGTACTAATTTATCAGAAAAGGGAAGTGATTTCAATTACACTGTACATTTGTGGGAGTTAACAGTGTGGTCAGCAATTTATATTTTACATGTGCTCATATATAACCAAATACTTCCTGATCATAAAACACTGAAACTTCCAGGATATAGTGAAATGCATAAATATAGTGCCAACAAGATTGACATGAACATTAATTAAACACTCACCAAATTGTTATTATTAAATCTAGACTGTAATATATTGTAATGTCTATAATGTTTGTGGGGATTTCCTAAAAACTTTCTTTAAATGCAAAATTCAGCCATGTAAGTTGAGAATGCATCCAGATTTAACTCACATCTGGCACTTTGGATGTCAATAGGTAGGTTATGGGTATGAAAAGTGGGCAAAACAAGAAAAGCTTATTTCCCATTTCTTCCCAATTTGGTCATGTGAGACAAGCCAACTCAATATTTTTTAACTGATGCCCATGCTGTGTTAAAAAAAAATTACCTTGGGTCAAGCGAATCTTTCCTGTCATTATAGTGTCCGATCTCTTTCCTCAAACAACGCATCCATTTCTGTTGGAGATGAGAAACAATGTTAAATTATTATGGAAGTTATATTATGGAAGTATAATTATAAATATTATGGAAGAAGTTCATTTTTGTCACAGCCATAAGCCAATCAATCAATAATCTACACTACCCTGATGAAGCATGAAGCATATGGAGTGTTGAATAAACATCTCACCCTTCTCTCATCCTCACTGGCTGCTGAAAAATACCATGTGCGGTGCCTCTTACTGAAGTGCACGATCTTAAAGGGGAAAACGTTGCTGGACGTGGTCTCCTCTGCAGCTCGTATGACCCTGATGACCAAACACAGATTATTTGAGAAACAGTATTGTTTTCTGGCAAAACACACATCAGCTTGACAGAAATATGGCTGTAGATTTATATTTAGCATCCTAATGAGCAAGCTAGAGGTGACAGTGGCTAGGAAAAACTTCCTGAGCTGACACAAGGAAGAAACTTCAAGAGGAACCAGACTAAAAAAGGAAACCCATCCTCTACTGGGTGTCAGATAGTGCTACCATTAATCATTACACAACACACAGTTGTATAATATAATATAAAGTCAAACTGTACTAAGGGTATTGAAAGGATGTTCATTATGAACAGATTGTAAATAAGAGTCTTGGGATGTGCACAGGGCAGTCAGTATGATTACAGCAGCAGTTCTTAGGTACAAGTTTACAGCAGTAATAGTGAGACTTGGGAATAAACTGGAAAGTGCGGTATCCATATGGGACCATCCATAACAGTATGAAGTGTTCTTTTCATACTCATATTTTAGCACTGATGAGTTTTATCTGGTATTAAAATCCCATTGCTTTTGTAATATCCTGATGTTACTCTCTATGTAATGCTGGTGGCCTGGATGAATTATACATATATACAGCTGGCTCTGAGAAGTTCTCAGACTGCTTGCAGATATAAAAAAAAGTCTATTTTTACCAGACCACAGCTAGGAACGGAGACTAGACACAATAATTAAGCACATACTGGCTACTCCACATTGGTCCAACATGGAGGAGGAACTGAGAGGAGTGCCGTCATCTTCTGTGTTGGTGGTAAATCAGACAGAGACACATATCTCACATTATCTGCACTCATCTAATGTGGATGAGAAACTAGTCAGCGGACAAGTTAATGTGGGACAGGATGTGACTAAACAAGCATGCAAAGATGAACATATGTAAACCATGAGTCCATTTTGATTTCAGTGTGACCCATAATTAAACTCAGGTTTTAGGGGTTGGCCAGTGTCATTTTCCATTCCTAACTTTTAACTTTAAAAGCATCACCTGAGAAACAAAGGAAGAGCACGTCTAGACGAGTAGAGGTTTTTTTTTAAAGTACGCACAGCATTTTAGCTCTTCATATTGTCAGCAAATGAAATGGTTCACATGAACTTGCCTGTTGTAGCCGTTGAGGGAGAACGCTCCCTGTGGTGTGGCTGACGTGCTGGTCTTGAAATAGTAGAAGCAGCCTTTATGGATTATAATGTAGCGAAGAGGCCCTGTGGGATTGGCAAGAGAAAATATTCCAGAATTTTCAAACACCAATGCTTTCATAGAAGTCACTCACAAACCTAAAACAGAGTCTGATTTTTTTCAGCTCGAGTAAACACTTTTTGAAAGAGCCTAGAAGATACTCTGAAAGAAGAACTGATTAGAGGTTTTTGTTTTTTTTTCATTTTAGCTGTAAATTCTTAATGGGCAATATGACAATACTCACATTTCATCAGGCTGAACTGGCTTCCTCCTTTTTTGTGTAGATACCCAGAAATGGCAACACCTCCAGGCATGGTCAGAAGGTTCTGAGCTCCGATAGCCCTCATTGGGACGGGCCAGGAAATCGGCGCAGCAGTCATATTTCTAAAGGAGAGATGAAAGATTAGACTTTAACGCAGCTCATTCACTGAATTCCCTAACCTTATCTTGGTGTGGATGCTGCACCTCCTGTATAGAGTTAGTTGTGAAGGTTAGTTTGAAGAGAGACATGACATATGACTTCACAACAAAAAATAAAGAGGCGTTTGCCAGACAGGAAAGCGCTAGAATTGCTATGAAAGAATGAAACAGTACATAAAATAGTAAAACAGTATAAATATATAAGAGCACAACTCTGTAGGCCTTGATCAAGCAGGGAAAGATGGCTATGATTAAATAGTTCAAAACCAAAATTTGGATGGAATCAAAACTCCGTTGTCTCCAGTACATGGCATGAACGCACACAGCTTTTCATTAAATCTAACTCTCAAACTCTCTCCATTCTTCCATTCAATAGCATGAACTTACTTCTTACTCATGTACCTCCTGATGCCCCTCACTGACATGCTCTCACTGGACATGCTGGTAGTGGAGGCTAAATCCAGAAGGAGATCCATATAATACTGAGGAGGTGTAGCACACACCACACAGCTAATAAAGCCTGTCCGATTAGTGCAAACCCTCCAGTCAAAACCTTGACCCTGGACCAGACAAAGCCAGGACAGGAAGAGAGGAAACAACACGTTTCCCGTGGAATTCACAATCCCCAACTATGCTCTTGATCGTGCTGAGGGTCACAGATTTCCAGCAGAGTTTGCTGTTCCAAGCCTACCATATGACACCTGGTGCCCAAAGGCTGGTCTGCAGAAGGACATGCAGACATATGAAGCAGCAAAGGAAGGGGAAAAACTCCCTCAGATCTCTGAATCTGATTTGTTCCAAATTACTCTGGAAGCTCATTAGTGGGTGGAGCTGAGAGATTATCTACCTCCAGGGAACAAGTGGAACTGAAGGTTCAACACAAAGTACGGAGCATGGAAATGTAGCGTGACGGATCCAGAAGAAAGCTGTAGGACAGGATGTAATTTCACAAATGGGGTAAAAGAGGGAACTTCTACACGAATGCTGACTTAGTTGTGGAAATGTGACCAAAATATTTCTGCAAACTTCACTCTGTTTGAATATTCACAGCACTGCTGATGCTAAATTTAGCGGATAAATTAGCCATGGGTGAGCGTGATGATGTGCAATATAATTAGAAGTATTTTGTTGACCCTTTCATGGCCTTTACTTCAAACCACATGAAAGCAAACAACAAAAAGATATTATATCTTTTTCCTCTTTGAACTCGAGTTAGTTTCCACCAGGGAGCAATAAACGTGAAAAAAAAACACATTCTTACCCTCATAATTTGCATCAGAGGCTGCCTTCCTTTCCCCATGTGTGTTGCGTGGGTGCAATAAAGTTAAAAAAAGACACACCACCTACAGAGTAGCTGTTTTTTGTTAAGGTATTATGTGTGTGCTATTATGGTTGAAAATTACAGCAAACAAATCAGCTTAGTCCCAGAATGAATTTAATGACAGAATGTGACTGAATACCAACTTGAGTAAACAATATTACTGGATAGAAGCAATCAGCAATCAGGCGACAGTAAACATGAACCAGCTTCTGTTTCAGTGTATCCAAAAGGTATCATTCACTATAGTATATCATAGGGGTATGTGTATCTGTTTAGTGCTCCAAATCTCTGTATCTGTATCTGGATTTAAACCTAAAGTGGGAGTGAAAGCTGTACATTCATTCCACAGCACTGCATGTTCAGGATCCTTGTCCTGATGCATTTCTCTAGTCTTAAAATAAAATAAAATAAAATAAAAGGAATACTGCATCTCCTATTCATACCTGTATTTGTATTCATTTAGAACATGCTATCTGTTCAATCCGAATAATGCAATTGTATTCAGTTACATTCCTGGTATATCGTTTATGTGTGACTGGAATTGCATTAGCCTACACCCAAACCTTCTTTACCCTGAACAACATGTCTAGAGTCAATGTGCTTGATTGCTACTGTTTTTGCTGAGTCTGAAATACATTCAGCAATTATGGATACACAAATTACAGAAACTGGATAAACATGAAACATAAAGATGTGTTTTTGTATGTTCCTTCACTGACATCTATGGCACACTATTGACTTGTAAAATGAAAATGAAATAAACAATTAAGCTTGTTACAATATTATCTGAGCCACAAATCTCCCTGTGTGAAAGCGAGATGGTAAACAACGGAAAAAAGGTTTATAGAAATTGCCTAAAGCCTGGAGGCTGAGAAATGCTAGCTTTATTCAACTCACTTCCTGAGGTGACTTCCCGCAATATAACCTAAAGGTCGGGCTAAAACCCTGAGTTTCTGAACTTCTTAGGGATGCAAACAAGAAGCCACATACTGTTTTGAAGCAAACTGGACAGAGGGTTAATGCTAACATTAACCATGAGTTATCTTTTAGGACAAGCTCATTGATTAAATCTATACCGAGCTTTATTTGTTCACTTAACCTGACACTAAAGATTACAGCTTGCTGCTTGATCAGAGTAAATAAAAAAAGGACAGACTTTCAGACAACAAACAATCACAAATGCAGTGCATCGGGTTCAAATCATTCTTAAGAGATAAAAATAAAATGTAATAAGGAAATGCATTTATTCATTGAAAGACTTGCTTCTTGAGGTGTCAAAGTTGTGCATAGTAAAAAAGCTATGGCCCAGTAAACACCATGATACAATCCACAAAGCAGTGGTAGCCTGACTACACGTAGTAGGGAACTTTGAGATTATTGCCAGTGTTCTAATGAAATGACGTGGTGTCTGAGTGACATCAGCTGTAATCACAGTGTCATAGGTCCTCAGGAGTCTTATGCTTTAAGTAAGTGACGAATGATTTCCCAGGGAAACGAATTTGTTGTAAATTCGGATTTACACAGAATACTTTTACTTTCTTTTCAATGAATGATGTGTATTTTTTGGACACGTGTATGTATTTTAATGTGATAATTTAGCATAAACATAGAGCTTGCAGTAGACGTGAAATTCTTCAATTTTTTTTTAAAATCCAAGCATTTCTTAAATAAGGAGTACTAAGTAATTAAGGAATAATACACTATGGGGCATGCTGTTATAGGGAAAATAATCCATGACAGGGTGATGTGATGCAGCTCAACATGAAGCAGAGTTACTGTTAGCGACCTGAAATTGATTATTTTCTAGTAACAGCAAATCCTCATGTGTTTTATTTATTTGCCAAATTTTAATTTATTAACGAACGTGTCATACAAATAGTTATTTAGTGCTGTATAGTTACTTAATAGTTACAGAAGACAAGTTTCTGTTATCACTTACATAAAAGTAGATACTGTATAAACATTAATTCCTTCACCAACCTAAATTTTATTGTTTCTCTTGAAGTTAATGACAAAAAAGCAGATTCAAATGTCACATGAAAGTGCAAAGTCCTCTATCCTAAGGACTTTCATGTGATGGAAAACTTACTGACTGCTACAAAAATACTGATAATGTACATCAATGTACTCCCTAATGTATATGTATAATGTACATGAATACATTCTTAAGAAAGAAAGAGAATACTTTCTAACCAGCCAGCAGTGCTGTGGTATAAACAAACATTAAGCTTATTCATATAATGTAACCAGAAGACTGCATGGACTAATTCTTCTTTGGTGGTTTCCATGGTTTTCCCCCCCACATCACTTCCTTTTTTTCAAATATGGGCATGCCACTCATGGCAGGAAACATTGCTTTCAGTTACAGATGAGTTCAGAAGAATCAAGATACATGGCCTAAATAAAACAGACCTGCAGGTATAGCGTGAGAAAAGGATGAAACATGAGAAACCTGGCTGTTTCACCTGCTGCAGGAAGCTCGCCCACTCAACCACGGTCACACAACACACAGTGACCTTCTGCAGGCAGCTCTGACTCAGTGTGTGTTCATATCTCAGGCTCGACTTGCTTAGAGCTAAAAATTTTGTGATAGTGACTACAGGGGTTGGACATTAAATCCTGCCAGAGAGCCAATAAGACAATAATCCTAAAATGGTCTAAAGATCTCCTTCTAGTTGGGATATGCCAAAAAAGATTTGTGGTACTATAAATATGTTTATTATATAGACACAAGTGATTTACTGGGAAATATGCCACTCGTATTTTTCATACGAACTATATCCGGGACATTGAGTAACATATTTTCCAGTATCCTCACTCATGAGGATATCGATGAATTGTTTTGATTAACTTACGTAGTTTTTGTTTGTGAATGTGTCTATATAATAAAAAGAAAATTACACGTTGGC
>JAOTRR010000010.1:498576-508671 GCA_028570945.1 Gogo arcuatus
TAAAAGTAGAGGTGATGCAACACAGTGGTAAACATGCCCCTGTCCTAACTTTTTTGAAATGTGTTGCTGGCATCAAATTCAACATGAGCATATATTATTTCAAACAACAATAAAATGTCTCAGTTTCAGCATTTGATATATTGTCTTTGTACTGTTTTCAATAAAATATAGTGTCCAAGATTTGAAAATCATTGCATTCTGTTTTTATTTATGTCCCAAATTTTGCAATTGGGGTTGTAAGTTAGTTCATGTTATCATTTATGTTAGAGCAGCAATAAACAGTCATTCCCTTACCAGCCTCTCTTTTTTTATATGTGACGAAAAAATGCTTTTGGAAAACTTAAAATTGCTGCTTTACTGTTACAAAGTGCTGACACTGGAGACTCCTTCCAAAAATGAAAAACAAAACCATATAAGAATGAGCACATTATAATAGAAACCTGTGATTTGGTTTGTAATCTTAAACTATTGACAGAGTTGCTGTTATTTAAAAAAAAATCAATCAAATTTTAAGTTTTTCTTTTAAGTTTTTATTAGCTTTTTAAAGCAGCCTGATCCATCATGTTTGCTTTTTTTTTTTTTAAAGCCATATTCATCTATTAATCCACTGTCACATTATAGCATGCAATGACCTTGAGATCTTCAGTTCATGAGCTCTGTTGAATGTGTAGACAGCAGTTTATGTGCTGCAAAGCTCACTTGTGTGATTATTACAGAAAGTGGGAACGTTTCTGTAATCTTGTGGTACTGTGGTGGTGTCGTTGTGTTAATCCGTCTGGGAACCATGGGCAGCTTGGCAGCCAAGGCTGTAAAGCGAGACGCTTATTTTAACATTTGAAAATTCCAGACATAAACTATAGACTCCTTGCCTGTGCCAAGAAGCTGGGTAAAGAAAAACATTGCACTTCTTTTATCCTCAGTCCAACAGCACTTCAATGTTACATGTTTTGATGCATCTAAATCTTTCTAGGTGACAACCTAGGATTAATGTGTCTGATAAAGTTTTTTTTCCTGCAACTACATTTTAGTTAACACCCCGCACAGACTCTATAACTCACAGTTACATGAGGCTTTGTACAGTAGAAGATTTCTTATGTTGTAAATCATCTATCAATCACTTCTGAAGAATGCTTTATCGTTGCCTTGAGGTGCTGTTCATGACAGGTATACAAATCATGAACGTTAATAAACACTTAGATGTTCTATTTCGTTAAACATGCTTTAATGACAAATCATGACGTACAGCTCTGGAATGTACCACTGTCTGGAGTTTTCTTCCACCAGCTTAAATACACTATTATAGACTGAACAACAGTACTATGTATCAAACTTGTTTCTGCACAAAAGAGGGATTAATCTGAAGCAGTTCAAATCTGTATCTCATGGTGACGAACCAAAAGATAACAGTAAGTGTGATGTTGTGCTGGACAGACCGGACATTTTATTAACATTTTGAGGAAAAAACAAAGAAATACTGTAGTTTAGACAGGCAGAAGAGTCACAGCACGTGGAAATAGTGAAATTGATTAACCCTAAGTGGACAGGCCTTTTAGGGGCATGATGCATTTCAAAAATAGTAGTGAAGCCCAAATTCATGAAATGCCTCCATATACAGAAATAAGGTGCTTAATACAATGCTGAACTTACACAGATGATTCCTAAACAATGCACAAAAAACCTGAATGCCAGACCTCAACTGTTAATCAATCAATCAGTCAATCAATCAAGCTAGCTAGTTAGCTATTACACAATACATTAAGAAATTAAATTAGGACAATTCAAATTTTTCAAGACCATTTTTGGACCAAGTATAATGAAATGCTGAACACACATAACTCCTGCCATTTTGGAACTTTCAGCACTACTGAATTAATAATCGAAGTGGGCATATGTCATTTTTTTTGACCCTATATGTATAATTGTGACCCTGTGTTGATTTCAGAAAACCCAAAATAAAGTAAAACTTGTGCAACAAATTCTTTTTTTAAAATTATTATTAATATTAAAGATGTATGTTGTACAATCATTCTGCCACAGAAAAAGAACAGTTCAATGAAATCACTGAAAGCCCAATATTCATGTCCATGATGACATTCACGTCCCTGTATGTAAACATCTGACCGCAACTGTACATTTAATGCATAAATAAATTAGGAAATTAAAGACAGGTCCAATTAATTAAGATAATTTTTGCAGAAAAAAAAATATAACGAAATACCTTAATACACATTGTAAAATATGGCAGTAGGTTAGACTACCGTATTTTGCAGCTTGGGGCTCTTGTGTAGATTGACACCTTCATAAATTAAGCTGAAAGAGTGGTCTAAGATCCCTCTACAGCCTTATGTCTCTGACTTTATTAGACATTACAGGATGAGGATTAATGCTGTTGTCCTTCTTATAGGAGACGTCACCAAATATTAATTGTGAGGGTGCTGATCATTTTGCATGTTATATGTTTTATATGTAATTTTTGTTCCTTTTTCTGAAGGGCACCAATAATTCTGGAGATGACTGAATAAGAGTGCTGCATTTGTGGAATATTGGGTTTCAACAATTTCCACTGTATGTGTCATGCCGTGGCGTTAAATCAGGCTTGGTCTTGCTCAGTCTCATGACTCATGATTAGTCAAGAACAAGCTGAATTTTTCAGCGCCAGTTGAATCAAATCTTTTTATTTTTTGGGGCAATGTCTCTGATGTTAAAGCATGTTAAATTTAAGTTATCACAATTTTAACACTTTACAAATATGGTAATTTAGTTACATGTAGTAGCTTATTAGCAGTGGTTTAAAGAGTACAAAACACACTGATGAGTAAAACTACTGCAGTATTTATTTACTTGAGTAAATGTAGTGCCCAAGTTCGATAGTTGAGTAATGCATTTTTGAACAATTACGTAAACTAACCAAGTGAGCTATGCTGAACTGAACACCACCTCCATTATCAACAGTATACAAAGAAATGTAATGTTAGCTGGATAGCTAACTTAGCTAAATTCTATTGGGGTTCATTAGCTTGTTAGGTTCATTAGCCAGCTAGCTCATGTTAATTCATATATGTTTCTACCAACATAGTTAGCTAGCACTGATGCTGTTATGGCATTTAGGTTTATTGAACATAACAGGCAGTCACTCCCAAACACTGAATTGACATCTTAAGTTTAATACAGAGGTCTAGCTCACTCAGCTAGCTAATGATTTACCTGTAGAACTTTGTGCAGGCTGGATGTTGATTTGTGAAATGCTGATATCTCCACAGGTTTTGCATAATTGGCAGATCATTATCTCATTGTTTGCTTTGAAGCATTTAAAACTAAAAATACATGATAAATCTGGGCCTGTTTATCTGTTTCCACTATCTCATGCATTGCTGCTGCTGACGAAACTTTTCGTGCCTGAAATGTAGACATTCAGAAACTTCTTTATTTTGATAGGGTCTTGAAATTTAATTATTTAAAATGTACACATGCCATGTTTTAATTGGCTTACAGTCTTTCAGGGTTAAATAAAAAATTTTTACTCTGTAATGGCGATCAAACATAAATGTAGTAAAGTTGAATATGTTTTAAATTTAGACATTTATAAAAAAAATTAAAAAAAAGTAAAGTTATAGTGAACCATCCACTGCTTATTATTGTGGATTTAACCCATTAATGAAGTGCAAAAGATACTATATACGATAGATACTATATCTGCCAACAAATATGGCATTTCACAAACAGTCTGAAAATGTCTAACATTGAAAACAATCCAAGACGTTCCCTTTTTCTTTTTTTTTCTTTTTCTTTTTCTTTTTTTTTGTAGCTCGCCATGCCTGGTTCTGAATGTTTGCATTGGCTGGCCACAGAACCCACAGGAAGAGTGGGAGTAGAAAAGGTGGGACAGCAGCGGTAAAAGTTATGACATCACACGGTATGCTTTGATTGGCCAAATCCAGAGGCAGCAGGGTTTAAAAGCCAAGCAGCTGTGAGCATCAAAACAAGGCAAGATCTCAACCAAGAGACTTGGAAAGTAGTGACTGATCCACTACCACACAGCAGCAAGAAGCTTAGATTCACAGCAGCTGAAGAACAGGTAAGAAACGACTTTTATTCTTCATACTGTACTTTTACACTTTTGGATGTATTTTACAAACAGAGCAAAGTTCTGATTTTTTTGGTGGTTCAGTGTATTCATTGAATTAAGGACACTTTATATCATAAAGGGCATCTATAGATTTTCTACAGAACATTTCAACCAGGCTTGATTGAGTTCATAGCTTGGGTAATAAGCACATGGAAAAGTGTAGCTTTTTGTTCTCTCCAGATGTGGATCTGTGAAATAAACTGAGGAATCAAATTCTTGAAATCTTAAACATTGTCTGTTGCATTAAATCAACATTACTAATCTGAATGATTATAAAGTGCACTTTATTGAGGCAAAATGTGAATAACAGAAGAGGAAGTTATATTGGTCAGCTGACTCATTTATTTCAGCAACAAAACCACCCAGTTACAGCCTCATGCCAAAGCCTAATAATAACAACAATTAACTGAAAAACCTCTGAAGCAGCCAGCACAATGTTCTTTTCAGCCTTTACTATTTTGCATCGTGTTTCATGCTTCCATCAAAGACACAAAATGAAAGTCTTTACTTGCCATAATAATGTCCCTAAATGAGAAACGTTTACTAAAATATAACATTCTAGTTCTAGTGGCTGGCAGCTGTCTACATATAATTCGAAGAATTACACACTAGAAGGAGATTATTATAGCTGTAGCTAAACATTCACTACTCCACTTTATAGTTGATGTAGTGTTATCGTGGATAAAAAGGAAAACATGGGGGTTGTTTCATGGTGAAAGCTGGATACAGTTAGAAGGGAAACTGTTCTCTGTCTGCCAAAAATGTAGTGGCTGACTTGATAAGGGCACACTTCCATAACAGTGGGTTTGCCTTGTGGAAAAATGTACGAACCCAAAAAGCTAATTGAAGCAGTTTATAGTTTGACCATTGTTGAGGCATGACCTCTCAGTGTATTGATATTCTGATATAAAAGGAAAGAATTCTTTTATTATGTGTCTGCATATCATATTCATTTGTGTATAATGAATCGTGTTGGAAAACTGGATGACAATCATCAAAAGGTAATACGTAACCTTTCTGTTTTTTCTAGAACACACCAAGGAAAATGAAGGCTGTCATTGTATTCATGCTCCTTTTTGCAGCAGTCTATTGTCACCCTGTAAGTTCAGAGCAACCCACATTACTACTAAACTAATCTTTATATTAATGTATGGAGGTCTGTTGTGCTCCCTGTAAGTCACTTCAAATCTAACAGCATCCAAGACATTACTTTAGCTTGGAATATTTAAATAAATGTCAGAAAAATTCCTTTGTCACAGTATTCCTGTCTGAGTCTGTGTTTTGTGGTAAACTTACAGGTGAAACGTTCAGCCAGCAGCTCAGAGAGTGCTGATGTGCAGTCTGTTGATAGTCAGGTGAGCATTTTGAACATGACATAAATTTTACACATACCTTTACATGGCTATGGGGATGTGTGGATCGTTTCAAGCTCTCAGGGCAGCAATTAAAAAAGAATCAATCACAGTATTCATATTCAGAGAGTCCACATAATTTCATAATTGCTACTTGGCGCATACTGTATCTTAAAGCGAATCCTTCTTCTTTTTCACGTGGGTGTTTTTGTTTCAGGCTGTGAAAGTTGATTCGGTTGCTGATGTGAGCTCTGAAGAGGTAAAAGAGACTCATCCTGTCTGCTAACCTTATGAGACACTCTTTCGTCATAAGAGACCAGACTAAAAAATAGTTTTGTAATAGTAAAAATAGTGTGAATATGTTGCATGTGACAAGGTCTTTACTGTGCATGGTGTTATAAAAAACACATTTTACACCTACAGCCCTCAGTTATGTCAAAATGGAAAAGGAACTTGTGTTATTGTCTATGACTATTATATCTCATGGATTATGAGACGAAAATAAATAATGATTTATGTGAAATAAAAATATTCACATGTATTCATGAGTATAAGAAGGGTATTAGGTCCTACAGATTGGCTTCATTTTCTGTGCTGTTTCTCCAGGATGATGTTGATGATGAGGATGATGATGATGACAGTGACAGCGATGAGTCCGATGAGAATACGGCCCCCACTTCTGCTCCTACCATAGAGACCACTCTCATCCCTATTATTAACGGCCGTGGAGACAGCATTGGCTACCAGAGTGACTCCAAAAAACCCATCTATTATGTGGATGGCAACAACGTCGAGAAAGGACCTTCTTCTTATAAATCATATGGATCTGACAAGAGCACGTATGATGGTGCGGATCTGAAAGTGTACAAGGTTAGCAGGAAGCATTCAAATTCATACAGGTCACTATGTTAGGTGTTAGACTAATCGTAAAATTGAATAAATTGAAAATAGTGCTTCATGTCCTGATGCATGTCAAACTAAACAATCCAGGAGGAAGACCTCAAAGGAAACATTATAATGAAAAAACAAAATTACAAAATCTAAGACTCAGTGAGTTCCTCTTGTTTCTCAGGCTCTGCAGGTGCACGATGTTGGGCTTGACCAGGGAGTGGACGCCTCCAGTGGCACGGACAGTGATGACATAAGCCAGCAAGAGCAGAAGGCAGATTCCAGTGCCAGTGATGCCAGTCCCAGTCAGGAGAGTGACGAGGACAGCCAGAGCAGCGAGGAGGACACAACTGCGGCCACCACGACCGCCAACAACTCGTCTGAGAGCAGCGAGAGCGAGAGCGAGGAGACCAACATGGCCGACCAGCCTGTATTGCTCAAGAGCAAGAACCCTAAAGTCGTCATCGCTTAAGTACACCCCAAACCTGCTGGTGACAAATGACTCACTTCACTTCATGTGAATCAAGTAGCAGAACGCAATGTTACATCTCAGACAAACCCGGTCTAGTACCGAGGCTGCATTTCATTACGTGTCAAAAATCCTTTTTTTTTTTTTTTTTTTAACAAATCTACTTTTGCACAATCATTTATGATAAGTTTAAGTAATATATTTTATTCTCCCCTGTATCATGATTTATCCTTTATGAATAAAGTCTTTTTTCTTTTTCAAAAAACAAAAATGACTGTTTGTTCATTTAATAATACATTTTTATTATGCTTTTTCCATTCTTATTTTCAAATATATAAGTACACCTGGACACAAATGAACACTGTAAGAGTAAGAGATAGTACACCACCAAAACAGTTAATTCCACACTGTGCAGAATGAAACTGATGGAACTGGCAATAGCATACAGTTCCCTGCATCCTTTGTCTTATGGTTAGCCTCCAACACCAAATCTTTATTTTAAATTAAAAATCTGCATGCAATTTTAGAGTCAGATTATTGAAAACAAGACATAAACCTAATTTCATTACATCTTTGAAATAATCAGACTCAGGACTTTTCACCGACAACACTACATATGAAAACAAAATCAATCCTATTTTATACTGAACAAAACATGAATAAACACCAATAATAAAAATTTTAAAAAGCATAAAAACCCATTTAAAAATTTTTAAAAAGTTTAAAAAAAGTTTTTTTTATAGGGTTTTAAAAAAAAGTCTATCCATCATAGCAAACTAGATAGTAAATGAGCACTGCTGATGCATCTAAGTAGCCAGGTGATCTAACCTGCATATCTTTGAACTGTGGGAGGAAACCAGAGCACCCAGAGGAAACCCACACAGACAGGCACCCAGTGGCTGTGAGCCTTGAACCCAGACCATTCTCATTGTGGGGTGACAGTGCTAACCACTGCACCACAATATAGCTTAATGTGAATAAGAGTGGAAAACATTTTTTCACTATTATTTAAACTATACATATTTGCAAACTATAAAACTGTGCATGTGGTGTAGGATCTAACCAAGCTTTTATAATATAGCCTTCAAACAGAAGCCTGAATAAACATTTATAGAAAAAAAGTATATTTGAATTAATATTCACCATAGCAAACTACCTAGCTATAATATACATAACTATATATGATAATATTTCAAATATACACCACATGTACATGGTGTATGATCTAATTTCCAAGCTGTAAATATAGCCTATAAACAAATTTCATAAGAAGTCTATTACAATTCAAACTGCACCTTTAAAATGTGATGGAATTAGAAGATACATTTCAAACATCAACAAACCCACTGCAAGACAAACCCTAACTTCAAACACTTTGTGAAATGTAAAAATGACCAAAAAGTAATCTTTATAGATGTTCAAAACCATCATGAAGGGTCTACTGAAGAAGTGCTTTAGCTAGAGCCCTTTTATTTATGAGAAAACCTGTAGCTTGGCTTCCCCACAAGTGTAGTGATAGATGCAGTTAAATTATTCACAGTTAAAGTATGAATAACATAATAAAACATCACTCTCAAAAGAGAACATTCAGTAGCTAGGAGTAATCTTGATATAAGTGTTAAATTACTTGTACGAAAATGTACTGAGTATCAAAAGTAAAAGTAAATACTAACAATATCTGTTTACTGTTTACTATCTACAGTATCCAGAAGTGGTAAAAGTACTCATCTAATTAAAGTATCTGGTAAAAGTTGAAGTACAGCTTTAAATTCTTCACTAAAGTTAAAGTAGAACAATATAAATATATATAATATAAATATTATATAACGGATATTTTTTCGAATCATTTGTTCATTTCGTAAAGTATAAATACACAAGTTCACTTTTGTTAAGCTCTTAAGTAGTCTTTTGGACCATAGCCTACTGAGTTATTATTCAGTTGAAATGACTGCTGTAACCACTTGAATAATGAACGAGAGACTCAGACCTGAAAGTCTCATAGTTATGATTCGTGAACGAATCACTCACTATAATTATTACTACATGTTGTTAGCGTCTCCCGAAACAGCTAAAAGTCTACACTTTGCTCCTTTATTGAATTCGGACTGTATTTGGCAAAGTATAACACAAAATAACTTGATATAAATTTAGGATGTATTTCTTTATAACCAGGATATACTATAAACAATATATGTCTGAAGGGAGAACAAAAAGTTGGATAAAAATAAAGTTAAGTGAAATGTTGAATACACATAAAGTTAAATAAAGACCAATCTGTTCAGCCAGACCTGAAAGACCTGTAGTTATGATTCGTGAACGAATCAGTCATTCCTACTCTGAGAATATGAGGCGGTCATGCGACAAGTGAACGAGAGACTCATGCGCAATGCAGGGAAAAATGAATGACTCACTCACTGAGACGACTCGTTACTCCCAATGAATGAATCGTTCACGAATGATCACTAATTCAAACAAGAAAAAGACATCCTCAATTTCAAACCGATTTTAGTTCCTGATGCATCTCGTTCACCAAGGAGCCAAGGAACATAGAAAAACACAAGCCAAGGCTAAGGCTAGCTTTATCCAATATATAGTCGTCAAGTCAGTTTATTTGTATAGCGCTTTTAACAACAGACTGTCGCAAAGCAGCTTTACAGAAACATAAAGACTTTAAACATATGAACTAATTTTATCCCTAATAAATTTATTTTTCCCCTAATGAGCAAGCCTGCGGCGGCGGTGGCAAGGAAAAACTCCCTGAAACAACATGAGGAAGAAACCTAGAGAGGAAACAGACTCAAAAGGGAACCCATCCTCATCTGGGTGATAACAGATAGCGTGATTATAATTATAAATAGCGTAATTATTATAAACTTGCTTCTATAACTGTGTTCTATATAGTCACAAAGTACAATTGTGTAACCAGGAAATTCATCATAGTTTTAGCATGAAGTGTATTTTGTTGAAGTTATCAGCTGTTCACTGATTGAGACTTGAGTGCAAAACTGTTCATGACAACTGCAGTCCTAAAGTTATCGTGTTAATTGTAGCCCTAAACCATCGTAGCAAAACTGTAAGTGTCCAGAGCCGTCTTCTTAGTGTATCTTTCGACTGTCCATATGGGGCCATCCTCCACAGGAGCGATGAGATGAGACTCCAGCCAGAAGTAGGGCATTAGGATGGATCAGGCAGGTCTGGGGAGCAGGAGAGGTCAGCATCACTGGTGTCTCAGGATTGATGTGTAACTCGACAGAGAGAGA
>JAOTRR010000010.1:539578-551952 GCA_028570945.1 Gogo arcuatus
GCAGATCATTGTTTGCTTTTTCAATTTAAAATTCATCTAAAAGAGCCGACTCAAAAAGTCGATTCGTTCCCTGAACAACACATCACTTGGAGTGAATCAGTTTTCCGGAAGTGAAAGTTGGATTTACCACCGAATCACTGAGCGTTTAAACAGAAACGAGCAGCGAGAGAACAATAAAGCACTTTTGTGTTACCTGTCTAACCTCCGGTTTGCCACCGATAGACAGTGAGCGTGTAAACACAAAGGAAAGAGGGCGCAACTTGTTCCCGCTGCCCGTGTAAAAAGCACATTAGAGGAACAGCTTCACCACTGACTGTTACCAAGCACTGACACTGGAGGCTGCTTCCATAAATGCTAAATAATAACATCCTGCATCCTTCATTTTTTTTTTTTTTTTTTTTATGAGCAGTTTCCCAGAGAGGGATTAAACCTAGTAACAGATTAAAATCCCATTTTAAACTGGACTAACTCAATCACTTTTTTGGTGAGGGATATAAAAAAAAACACCAAAGATCTAGCCTAATGTAGTTTTAATAATCTGATTTAGTTCCAAGCCAAAGATTAAGGTTATTCCTGCAGTAAATAAGTGTTTATTAAACCTCTGAGGAGGCAGGTTTAATTTCTGTTTAACATTTTCAAAGGATACATATGGATTATTTGGACTACTTTAATGTAGATCAATGGATGCCACCAGACAAATTTTCATTGACAGGAATAAAGCTTTATGATTTAGATGGCATTAGTTTTTGAGATTGCTTTTGAAACATGAAGTAAATGTAGTGGGGAACTTCACTTTTGGAGGACAAGCTTTCATCAATCACCCAGAGAGTAAAGCCTGTACTAACTTGTCTCCCACTAGTTTAAAGTTTTTGGTATGCAGCACATTTCATTGTGAAACAAGTGATTTATGTGGATTCAGTGAACCAACAGTATGTAAAGTTGTTCACAAGGCAGTTTGTGAAATGAGGGGAAATTACATATGGATTCTTGATGCTCCAACTCAGGCTACCTACAAGGTAGACTTTTGAATATGGAAACCTTCCTCTGAGTGCTGGACTGTATAGACGCATGCCTTGTTTCAATCAAATCTCCTTGTACACCACATTGAGAAGTACAGGAATGGCAAGAACTGATTTTCCATTAATGTACAAGGTGCACCTCAGAGCTGTTCCAAATATTGTGATACATTGGAAAGGTGCAATTCATGATTTAAGGATTTTTCCTCAACATATCTCTGTATGCATGGTTTGAACAAGGAGATCTTGATGGGATTTTTCTTGGTGAGTATGCTCAGAAGAACATTATATTCACACCATACTTACAAAAAGCAACACCTGAGCAATGGCATTACAACTGGACTCAATCACACTTAAGATCTGATAGAACAGGTTTGGTGTATGAAAGTTGCTTTCAATGCCTGTTTTAAACCACAAACCTTGCAGCAAAGCTGCATGATCACCATTGCAACAGATGTTCAGATCCACCATAGAAGAGGAGGACCACACCATTGTTCCCACAAATGAAACTGAGAATGGTGGTGAAAACTTGCAGAGATTTTGCTTTGCCTTATTTTTCAAATTGATCAGTGTGACCATTTGATTTTTTTCCTCCATCTTTGTCCAGTTCTATTTGTAAAATCTTAATTCATGGTACAACTTAATACATTTGTGAAATTCAGTAGCCAATCGTTCATGAATCTTTGTTCTGCTGCTGAAAACTAACTGTAGGCCTTTCTTCTGCACCTGTGGAAGGCAAGCTGGTTTTTCATGCTCTGGAGATTTTTCTCTGCCCTTGTTTTAATTGAGGGTGGCAGCAGTAAGCATGTTCATAGCTGCCCATGATTGGCTCAGGTTGCTGAAATTCACAGGGAAGAGTGTATGCCACCTCTCCCTCCATGAGAGCACAAACCAATTTTGCTCTCTTGAGCTCCTGACCACAGATTGCTGTGGCATCATCAGGATTCGAACTACTGATCTCCAGCTGATAGGACAAACACGGTTTCTCTTGCACCACTTGGGAGAGACCAGGACCTCTCTTTCTATGTGGAGTTTCCTCCCACAGTAAAAAAACAAAAACAAAAACAACCATGCAGCTTAGGTTAACTGGCTACTCTGAATTGCCCATACATGTGAATGGCTGTTTGTTATTCCCATGATAGATTGGCAACCTGTCCATGGTATTCCCTGCCTCTGTCAGTTGGGACTGGCTCACACAGGACCCTCAGTAGGATAAATGGTATAGACAATGGATGGATGTTTTAACCAAAATGTGCAGCTCTAGTTCAAGAGAACTTGAATGCTTTTCAGGATCCAGGCCAGGTTTTAACTTTAGCAAAGCACAATCTCATTAATCCACACTAGCACATTTCAATTTAATCTAGTTTAAAGAACTCAGGAATCCTCAATTACAGCCTACTCCTATCTTAATTTTAACCCTGTCTTTGCACCTTCTCCCCCCCCCATTCTAAAACATTCACTTCAAGTCTGGATGGGCTGTCAGATTCTTGTTCTTACCAAAAACTGAAATTTAAGACCAGACATTGTTTTCTAACACTTGAACTGTCCAGTTTCAGTAAGCCTGTGTTAACCTGTCACCTCAGAGTTCCTGTTCTTGGCTGACAGGCGTGGTCTTCTGCTGTTGAACCTGTACACGGAGATGCTTCAGCTCACTGTGGATTAAAGTATGAGGAGTTAACATTGCCTCCCTGTCAGCTCAAATGATTCTAGCCACTCTCTTAACTGCTCATCATTCAAGGCATTTCAGACCACAGATCTGATACTCACTGGATGTTTTGCATCATTGTGTAGACTCTAGAAACTGAAAAGCCCAGATCATCAGTAGTTTGATATTCAAACCAGCCTGTCTGGCTGGAACAAACATACCCTGGGTCAAATTCAGAGATTACATTTTGATGTAAACAAACTGAAACGTGACATGCATCTGCATGATTATCCACTACAGCAACATTTGACTGACTGGATAACTGAATGAAAGGGCAGGTATAATGGTGTTCCTAATAAAGTTAGTGTATATCCAATTTATTTTGAACTAGACAGACATATCCTGATTTCTCTTGTGGCTATACTTGTACATTTCAGGCAAGTTTTATGGCTGGAAGTAATACAGGAGTCACACACTTAGCTACATATTCAATCTTCAGTTTGCGTGTTGCTTTTGTTAGTCTGGCACAGAGGCAAGTCTTACTTTGCATGACAGACAAAATGCATCTCGTGTGCAACTGCAGTATGTTGGACAGGACAAAAAAAAAAAAAAAAAAAAAGATACCAAACAGTCTAACAACTGCTAGTGTGTGTACATAGCTGGATAGTATTTAAGAGCTGAAGGCAAGTCAGCAACTCCATACTTCAGGCTATTGAAAATGAAAAGCAACACCAAAAAAGTTTTCAGCTCAATACATAGTTTATTTTCCACATTTAATTTCTTCATCATTCAACACGTGTTACTTGTTCCTGTTGGGGAAGAACAGAAAACACAGTAGTACAGAGACCAAATATACAACACTACTTATTACAGAGTCCAATTCATACAATGTTCTTACTTAGTTACCCTGAACATTTTAGAACATTTAAATGAAAAATATGAAGTTATTTTATAGTTCTAAAGCTCAATAAGCTACTAAAATTACCTGGCAAAATAAACACTTATGACTACTCTAAAAGGTCAGGGTCTATGAATTTGAAAACTGAAATTTAGTCCTGCCCTCGTAGTAGCTGGAGACTAGCTTTTTTTTAAAAAAAAGAAAAAAAAAGGGTTAGTCCACTAGACCAAATTTATTAAGTGACAGCATTTGAGTTATGATTGACATAACTACACTGATTTAACAGCTCCTAAATCTGTTAAAAACAGACATTACTAATCAAAATTAGTTATCTAGCAAGCATAGCACATGTTCCAGAGCTAAAAAAGTCATCCTGGAATTCGTACAGTAGATATGATGGGTTCAAAGTTTGGCACGTATGCAATGCTACTAGGGGAAAAATAAGAGATCACTGAAAATTGACCCGATTTCAGTCAGAATCAGACTTAGAAATCAAAGTTTAAATTTAAAGCTTGAACTTGCTACCTCCTCAACTGGGTTGTAGAGAACATTTGAAAAGTTTTCAGGGAATGCCTCCTGTTCCTCCATGTCCTTCATGAGAGTTTCCTTATCTACAGGCTGGCTTCTTCCTGATTTCCATCTTCTGCAAAGAAGGGCAGGGATGAACAGTATTCAGACTAGCCATTCAACCAACATGTAGAGGAAAAAAAAAAAAAAAAAAAAACCTCCAGTAACCAGACAAGCATTCTGGCTAGTCATTTAAAGTAAAGTATAGTGCATGATTGAGTGGAAGTGTGTGAGATTATATACATAGAATATGAATAAGCTTAAACACCGAGGACATACCTCCATTTTAGAAGCACTGCAGCTGCAATGATTAGGCCAATGATAAAGAGGACCGTAAGGACAATAGTAACATTGCTGGTTGCCTCATCCTGACAGAACTGCCCACTGTAACCCTGCACACACTCGCACACTGGTTTCCCTTCTTGCATCATACAGTGTCCTCGACCATTACAGAGCTCAGAATTGCAGGACTGGCCACCCATTTTGTGGACCGACACCTCATTTTCCTTAGTATGGCAGCCGTTTTCATCTGAGCCATCCTGGCAATCTGGGATTTGGTCACAAAACCTGGTAGTGGAGAGGCACTTGTATAGGTCTCTGCAAGGCTTAGAGCCTGCTGGACACTGTAGGCCAGATACACACTGGGTGTCATTTACAGCGATGTAGCCTTGTGTACAGCGGCATGAACGTCCCCCTGGGTATGCCAGACACAAGTGACTACAACCACCATTGTTCTCCGCACATAGGTTGGTTCCTGATTCCAAGAGAAAGTGATCAGTTAGATCATGTACATAAAAGCAATGCAACAGCTTCAAGAGAACTATGTTTAGCTCAAGTCAACAAGTTGTATGCAAAGTATGCACCTAGTTGCTAGACTAGTTCTACAGCTATGTGGGGAGGAGGCTTGGTAAAGAGAGATCTAAAAGTGTGGCTGTTTGAACTAGTTCTACAAGCCAGCACGTATCACATGACCTCACTTCTGTTTCGGTTTCACCCAGAGGACTCTAGTGGAACAAGAACAGATGGAAGGAAAGAAAGGAAGCAGTGGTAGAGAAGAGTGAAAGGCCTGATAGTGAGAGAAACACACAATGAATACCTTTCTGGCTATTTGCGCTGTATGCCTTCAATGCTATAACATTTGTTTGCACTTCAAACCATAGCTGTTTAGGCTGGATGCCATCACTGTACCATACATTGGTTGTGCCTGCAAGGAATTCATAAGTGTAAAACAAATATTAACCATCACAACCATGATTAAAAGATTACTACAGTGAGTAACAAATAGAAAAATGAGAACTATGGTAGAAATACCACAGAAACCCATCAGTTACAGGCCCAAGTACGCAGCAGCAGTTTCAAAACACCATAATGCCATCTGCTGGTATGAATAGAAACCACCTTTCAAGAATGACAACAAAAAGTACTGTAGTCTTTACCATTGTACTGGGTGATCCAGAAGAGAATGTTTTCACTTCGGGTTAAAGACACAATTAAAGCAGATCCGGTTCCAGTTTTATATTCCCTGTAATTTGACCCATCAATGTTCACAGAGCAAATCACTTCAGTGGCTGAAAGAGGAAGAGAAGTAGTGAACCAGTTTTAAAAAAAAAACAGCAGTGAATCATTCTGAAACTGTCAAATACTGATGAGCGGTTAGAATGAATTAACTTAATCCAATTTAATCATTTTGGTCACCCAACACAAACTGCATGCCTAATATAATTGACATACTTTTACTTAATAGCAAATTAATGCATCAAAACCTGACAGTGTTCCTGACTTCTAAATTAGTTTTAAAACACTCACCCTTTGTGGCTAAATCACAAATTGAGTTTTATCTGGCATATGGTGCACTATAAAACTATGCTATATGGGTTAGATTATGTACAGGCATTATAAAAAGAGTCATCACAATTTTAAGAGGAATTGTACACTCTAGCTTGTCTGCTAAAATCAATCATGGGTGTCAAACTCTGGTCTTAGAAGGCCATAACCATACTGGCCAATACACTAAATTTAGGCCATGAAGGTCTTGAAGTAGTTTATGAACTGGCTCATTTGTTGTAAAGGAGGTAGAAAGTGCAGTACTGCAACCCTCCACATCTTAAACTTACCAATATCTGCCCAGTAAACTGTTGTGCCCTGGCTTGAAAAAGTCAAAAAATTGGGAAGTTGCGTTTTCTTCCAAAGCACAACTTGATGCCGGCCATCCATGGCAGCACAGTCCACCTGGGGCAAAGCATCTTTCCCTGATAACCCTATGGCTGTGAAGCACATCCTGCCTGTGGGTGGGTGTAGTGCAATAGAGGTGGTGTCCTGGAGCCCAGCCTGCAGAACCATGCTGGTGAAGTTCCCACCTGCCGACGTGACATAGATCTGAGGCTTCTTGCTGCTGCTCCAATACAAGTTGTGTGAGATCCAGTCTACAGCCAGTGTGGTCACTGTGTCTCCTGGTAAAGGCAACATCTGTCCTTCGAGCATCAATGTGGAGTCACTCATTTTAATCTGGGCCACAGAGGCCTGGCTGCTATCTGCTACATAGAGTGTGTTGTCACCAAGAACCAAGTCTAGATGTGAGGCTTCCTTTATGCCAGGAAGAGCCTGTGCATGGTGTGCAGGCCACTGCTTTAGTCCAACTTGACTGTACAGGTTTCTCGTGAAAATCTAAAAACAGAGCAGAGATGTGCTTTCAAGATGTGCCAAGTACTAGTAAAAGGTAAAGTGTACAGCCAAGACCAACATACACCAACTAAAATGCTCCTTGAAGCAATTCCCTTGTTTTATACCTTAGTGAGTCTAGTAGGAGAAAGCAGCAGTAAGAATGAAGTAGAGGAGCCTTCAGGTGGGCTACAGGTAAATCCATCCTCAGCCAACAGCAGTCCTGCTGGGCAACGACATAATGCCTGGACCCCTGGGGCTAGCACACACATGTGAGAACATCTGAGTTTCTCACAGGGGTTAAGCACCTTATACTGCATGAGGGGATGCACAACCTGGATAAAGGAGATAAAACACTCAATTTTAACTGATTTAAACTCAAGCATTTAATTTAAACTTTCATTTATTGGGGGGGGAGGAAAAAAAAAAAAAAAAAAAAATCACCCATCATCCAAACATGTAGTGGGGATAAATGCTTACTCTGAGCCCAAATGGTTGACCAGGTCTTTTGAGAATAATTTTGTGGTTCTTGCCAGTGACTTTGTGAGCCCCATGGATGACCTGTCTCTGGGTATCAGACCAGTACACCATGTCATTAAACACTGCCACAGAGAAAGGGCTTGAAGTCTCAGTCAACTGCAGAAGCTTCACACAGGAAAGGGGGGGGGGGGGGGGGGGGGGGAGGGAGAAGAGAAGGAAAGAAGAAAGAAAGGGGGAAAAAAAACAAACAAAAAAAACCAAGACACATTGATTACCTTCCAGCTGATGATCCAAACTACAGGAGGGGTATCCACTGAAAAAAGTGGAAAATAAATACACAGGCCTTCTTTCTGAAGTAGTTTTCCCAAAGCTATTACAGGCTTGCTCAAGTCTTGGGAAACAGTTTAAGATAAAACTTCATTTACCTTGATGTCTGCACCATTCATTGTGGCTGAACCAATGCACTTGAGCTTCTCATCTGCCCAGTAGATTCTGTCACTCAGTACATCCACAGCTAAGGCTACAGGCCAGTTTAAATCATGGCTGAGCAGCACCTTCCTCTCTGAACCATCCATGCCAGCTTGCTCAATCCAAGACTCCTTCCCAATGTTTGACCACAGCATTATCCTTGAAAGATCAGAATAAAAATTATCCAAGGAATCAGGTCCTATTCTGATGGTTTTAAAAATAAATAAAATGTCAGCAGCCTTTCCTCAAGTTCAATTGCTTAAGCTGAGGGGTCAGAGGAGACCCCCCCCCCCCCCCCCCAAAAACAGTCTCCTACCTTATGATTAGGCTCTGAATCTAGGATGACAATTTAGCTACAATATATTAACCAAGTAAACTGTATGAACTACTTGGTGCAGCCCTGAGCACTTCATTAATGAGTGAGTTTTTGTACTCACAGCCAACATGTTGGCTCAATACATCCAATTAATAAAGAGACAGATCATAAAAGGAAGCATTGTTTGCGAAAACTCCTAAGGGGTCTTGCTCACCCTTTCTGAGGCAGAAGCACCAGAGAACGAGGGTGCTCCAGGTCTTCATCCAGAATCACAGTGAAGTTTTGCTGATTCACTACATGGTCACCAATCCTTACAGCTAAAATCTGACCAGCAACTCCATCCACCCAATACAGGTTTTCTGCAACCCAGTCTACAGCAATCGAGTCTGACTTCACACCTGTTTAGTGGGAAGACATTCTGCGTACTTTAAAACTATGGCCATTTTCTTTAATCGGAAGTACACACGATTAACTAAAGGCACTTTGTTGCAATGTATTTAATGCCAAGAACAGTGTTAAACACCCCCCCATTTCTGGCACACCATCCCTAAAAGAAAATACACGTTAATTTGCATCAGATTTCAACCTTTAACAAGTGTCTTGATGTATCCCGTTTCTCCATGTACTGCATATTTGATGCTTTCCTCCTGCAGACAGACCCAGAACACCCGCTGTTCCCTCCAGTCATAATCCAGAGAGAAGATAGGCTTCTGGCCCGGGGGAAGAAGCATCTGCATGTTGCTGCTCCTCAGGCCGATAAACAGCACTTCATACTGCACTGATGCCAAAAGACTAGGTTCCTCTGCAAGGAAGGCAGAGAAAGAAGCTGGATGTAGTACTACTGAGTGAAGTACCATCATTAAGCTTAGTCTTGAACAAAAACCAACCCTGCAAACTACTGAAGAAAAAAAAAAAAAAAAAAAAAAAAAAAAAAATATACATATGAATTTTGATTAGACTAATTTTATGCATTAGATGCATCCACCTGCATGTACATGATTGGCATTTGAATTTGTATTACAATAAAACCAAGAGGGGCGGGGGGGCCCTCAAAACAAAAACACTGAATCCAGTCTATTAAAGACTGACTGGACATACTTGGTGCCTTACAGCTGCTGCCATCTGGCTCCAATATAAAACCTGGATGACACTGGCATATGTAGGAGCCATGTGTGTTGACGCATCTGTGGCTACACACAGGAGACTGACTCTCCATACACTCCTCTACATCTGCACAGGATAAACCATCTACCTGGATCCGGAAGCCTGTTTGACACCCACAGCTCTGAGAGGTGAAAAAGAAAGGGGGGGGGGGGGGGGGGGGAAAAGAAGAGAAGGGGGAAAAAAAAAATAAATAAAAAAAAACCCAGAACATCAAAATACTGAAGTACTCCAAGGGTGCAGTCAGCAATTTGCTTTCTAATCTCAACTTCCTTAGCTGTTGAGTGCTGCCTGCTTCATCATACTAGTTATTATAATTTAAAGTTAACATTATTACCAGTAATACTCAGCTTAAATGCTAGTGTTCTAGGCAACACAGGGCTCCAGACTGCAACCATTTAGTTGCATTTTGCAACGATTTTTGGAGACAGTGCAACTTACCAATATGCCCCCATTTTTTTTTTTTTAAAAAAAAAACACCTTTGTACATCACATAAAACTCCAGGAGGGAGCAAGAAGGCACACGTATGCACAAGATAGCGTGATTACATTGGAGAGCTAACAGTACATTTCCACTGTAGCAAATTCTGCTTTGCTCTCATTCAGGCTGTATGGGGCAAAATTTGTCTGGTTGGTGTATAACTGGAAGCAGCATTACGCCATGGTGTCGCAAGGCAACTCTGGCAAATCACAATTACAAATGGGATTGAAAACGGTGTGATCATAACAGTGAGACTGATCTCATTACCACCATCACACTGGTCATGAAGCAAGTTAGCAAGCAAGCTACTTAGCTAGTTACAGAATATGAACAACCACTAGCTCTAACAGACAAATTCCATGCAGATTTCATTGGCTCCAACTAATTTCCATAAACACCAATAGCTAAAATTCATTCAAGTTTAAAAAAAAAGTTTATTACCTGCGGACATTAAGTTGATACACTATTTTAAATGTCTACTGTAGACAGTGCAGATGTACCTATAGACAGTGTTCTAAATGTTCATTTAAGATCAACAACTCTGTCTCTAAATTGTTTTACTTCATCATATGCAAAAAAAACGATTGGTTGGCATCACATATCCAACATTGTCATCTCCACCCATCGACTAAATTATTTACACAGTCAATGTTTCCACAGAGTTGTCAAGCCACTGCCAGTTACGTCACACCAACCAGACCAAATTCACTGAGGCAAGCAAAATTGAGATTGCAAATTCTCAACTTCATGCAAATGAGAACCCCAGAAGAACCAAATCAGTTCAGAGTGTGATGTTTGGTACGTGATGTTCGAGAGAGATTGGAGCAACAAACAATTCTGACCAAGACAGCGAAGGCTAAAGGCTACGTACAACATGAAAACAGTGTGCTGCGGTGCACATCGATTTAAGTGGCGAGTCGGAATTTTGTGCTGGTACTTCTAAAATTTTCAATAAGGCACACCAGTACTACTAGTGGAAAATTAGTCTGAAGCCCTGTAACACTGAATAGCTAGTCAACAGTTATGTGCTTCTGGATATTTAAAAATAAATAAATAAAATGTTGGCCAAGTCACTGAAGTGAAATTGCAGCTAGAAAAGTTCCCAGCACTGGCTGTGAAGTAATTTTATACCTGAAATAAACCCACCCTTATAATAGGCTCCACCCCTTATTTCCAAAACAAATACAAAAATTGTCCAGTGTAAACATGTAGGGTAGTTAAAATGACTAACCGCTCCATGGGGAGTGTTGACACAGAAGTGCTTGCACTGTGGTGGGTTTGGGCTGGAGCAATTATTCCAGAGACACCCTGGACCCTCATCAGACTCATCCAGACAGTTAGCAGTGCCATCACACACCAGCCTGAAGTCCAAACACTCCTCACTGCCACACTTGAACATGTGCACAGGGCATTTCACCAGACCACCTGAATCCAAATTGCAAATTCTTTACCTCCATTCCTTCTAAACTACCTCTGAATGCAAAGGAGTTTTATATGGTTAATTTCTCTTGTGACAGGCATCGTGTTAAATTTGAAGACACTGATTTGTATAACTAGAAATCAACCATCCAAGAAGCTGAAAAGTTAAGAAAACTAGCTAAACTGAAGGCATTTGTTTCCTGGCAAGTTATAAAAAACAAAAAAACAAAAAAAAAAAGCCCACCACACATTCATGGGTGCTACATTAGATGAAGCTTTATTGATATCAAGAGGGTTACTCACATCCAGCTTCATCACTCTGGTCTTTACAGTCCTTAATTCCATCACATCGCCAAAACGTGGGAATGCACTGATCTTTAGACTCACAAGACCACTGGAGCATTCCACATTGCATGGGAGAAGCCTTGCAGGTCTAAGATTAGAAAAATATACTGAAGCATGTTGAGAAAAAAAAATGAGGGTATGAATTCCTATTGTTCTACTCATTTCAGAATCAATTAATTAACCACACTGCCACTATTTGTACTACAGGGCTTGTAAATTAGGCGTTAAAATGCATTTCAGGATGGATGCAAAAGGACTGATTTATATATTTAAAAAATAAAATAAATAAAAAACCCCACCCACCACCCAAGTAACAAAAATGAAGGGTGTCAACACCTGTTCATCAGACCCATCAGTGCAGTCTTTATCTCCATCACAGAACCACTCTTTCAGTAGGCACACATGGCTGTTGGGACAGCGCTGCTCCAGGGGGCAGTGTGGAGGTTTACGACAGTTCTTCTCATCAGACTGATCGTGGCAATCTGCATAACCATCACAATGGACACTTATGGGGACACACTGTCCACTGGCACATTGAAATTGTCCATGTGGACATGGCTCCTTTGCTGAAAGATCAGAAAAGCAATTTTATTAGACACTTTCCCCCAATGTGATCAATATACCCACTTTTTCTTCTTAAAACTCACCACAGCTGGTCTCGTCCGTGCCATCTGAACAGTCTCTCTCTCCATCACAAACAAAAGTTTCAGGGATGCAGCGGCTTCCGTTATCACAGTGATGGCTACAGGACTCTGACAGTTTAAAACAGTTCATTTCATCAGAGCGATCCTGACACTGTGGGGTCCCATCACACACCTGCTTCTTATTTATACACATCTTCCCATGAGCACATTGGAACTGGCCTACAAGGATTACAAAAAAAAAAAAAAAAAAAAAAAAAAAAAAAAAAAAAACCCAAA
>JAOTRR010000010.1:584323-598143 GCA_028570945.1 Gogo arcuatus
TGTGTGTGTGTGTGTGTGTGTGTGTGTGTGTGTGTGTGTGTGTGTGTGTTAGATGTAATTATCATCTCAAATGTGTAGGATTTCAACACCATCAATACAATCTGGCAACCCATCATGATAACAGTCAAGGGGCATGTAGTATTGTTGTGAATAAAGATTGAAATAGACAGTTTTATTGTATTTCAATCAATTTGTATAACTTTTATAATAAAAAGTGAAGGTTTGTGATCACCGTTATTATTAACTATATAATCTTTTTGCATCACTGTCACTGGAAAAATCTGGTATCTATGGATATTAACACACTGAATGCAGACTGTTGGAATGGAAAAAGGACACCACTGTTACAGAACATGCTTCATAAAAACAAAAATAAAACTAAGCCCTATTTACGCTCCTTTGTTGAATGGCGGAGGAATACGCTGTCGGTTTTTGACGGCTCTAACCCACTTACACTTGCCCCACCCCTGTTCCGTTGCGTTCTATTATGAAGTCAGTAGACGGACAGCCACATGGACCAATCACAAGCTTCATACTGCAATCTAAACATCACCAACGACGGGGTGAACCTGATTACCCAATAGGAATCATTAACACTTTGCATACGTGACGTTATACAGGATTGACATTGCATTTAAGCCAATCATATCGGAGACTTTGTTCCTACTGCGGCCAGCATAGGTTTCTGTCTTAACCAATGAGAATCCGAGGGAGGGCTCATGGGCGGGAAAGTATCGCGTTGCGCGCAATAAGGTTAGGTTGGCTGTATGAGAGGCCGTCGTCTGCTGCTGTAATTTGGCTACAGGGGAAGGAAAATACAGTCTAAAGTCGTTTAAAAAAAAAAAAATATATATATATATATAAGAATTTTTTCTCTTTGTTGACTGGACGGTTTTGAATTCGTATACGAGTCGCTGTTAAGGTGAGTTAAGGAAACAAAACAGAAACACTATGTTGAGAAAGGTAAACTGGCTGCAAACAAGTCTCTAACCTGTTTATTTTTCTGTCAAACAAAGTAGCAAAGCCCTGCTAGCGGTTTTCGGTGTTAATAATGGCCAGGGCTTTAGAGCAGGACGCCGAGCTGTTTAGCTAAATTATTACCGAACAAACAGCTCTGTAACTGCTTCTCAGTGCTGGCGGGTTGTTTTTGTAAATGTGTTATTGAAAAAAAAAAAGGGGGGGGGGGAAATAAATAAATAAATAAACCAACCAACCAAACCGTAGCGGTGGGCAGTGTTTCATCGCGTCCGGTTCGGTTGTAGCTGCATTCATGCTCCGGGTTTGTTTCATTGTAGCTGCATCGCATCCTCAGCATTTTGCGGGATCGATTTGATCCAGAAAACCGGCAGTGTTTCATGCAGCTGTTGGACATATCTATTCCCACTGGTCAAACATCTGCTTGAGGTAAGGAATGTGAGTTTGATTGATTAATAATGATAATAATAATAATAATAATAATAATAACTTGCTTGATGGCTAGCGCTGCTTCAGCATCGGGCCTGTTTTTCTGTTCATTGTTACATTTTTTTTTTTTTTTGGTTGCTAATTACATCTGATTGAGGCAGTTAATCGGGTTGTTTAGTCAGCGCATCGAGTGAAATCTTAAATGTATACCCGGATTATACCTTTCTTCTTGGTGTAGTGGTACTTTCAAGAGTGCATGAGTGTATAGTTAGTTAGGTGTGAGCTCAGCCAGCGCCATGAATCTGCTGCACTGGAATTTGTCCATCGATTTTTGTGTAGTTATCCAGCAAATGTTAAAATAAACGCTCCACTGCTGCATTAAACACGTTGTACTACCTTATAGCATTGCTGGATGACTAGATTTTTAGTACACACACACACACACACACACACACACACACAGACGCTCACTCAGTAAATAAACAATACACTTCTTCATTGCTTTCCTCACTGTCCCTCTGTTTGGGATGTTTGAATTCTAGCGCTTTGCTCTTTTCGTGTACACCCACTCCTTTCCTTTTTACTCCTCATACTCTTTCAGGTCTTTTAATCTAGCATTAGGTTCTGGGTGGTATTGGAAAGCTAAAACAAGGCCTGCGTTGAAAACGTTTACTTCCACTTCCCCATCAGAATCTGTGCTGAAATGTGTTTTTTTTTCTTTCCTCCAGAGGGGCATCAATGCCACTGTAGCATGGAACAAGGAAATCTCAGCTCTGAATCTTTTACCACAGGGCTGTTCGTCCTTAAACGAAGCCGTATGTTCTGTTGAAACTGGGAATGCTTGTCGAGGAAAACCTTGCAGGCCTTCTGTCCCTGGTTTAAGTGTCAGTTCAGAGAGGGTGACTCTTACCTAGAGTTACTTCTTGGCGTAAAACAAGGTGTAATGTCAGGATCAGGGAACAGACTACGTGAATTCGGTTCTGTCGTGGCTGACAGGTTTCCAGCATCGGGCCCGGATATGAACATCAGGAACGATGAACGGGCCCTGACATACGTGTGACATAATTGAAGTCATGCGTATAATGTAATTAATAATACATATGACGCAACGTGGCGTCTGCTTTCACCAAATTTTTATTTTTTTACAACTGCTACGACGTGGTCCTTGATAGCCATGATGGACAAGTTCTTGACCCTTCTCCCCGACGATACGCAAGGACGCACACGATGATTGGTCAGGGTCGAACTTGTGGTGTTGCCAGTCTCCTGACCAAGACATGGCAAAAACTTATGGCACTATGATCGCATAATGTGACATGGTGAAAGACGAAAATATCGTGTAGTCTGATCCTGGTGTAAGCTTTATAAATGACTGATTTCAGACAGTAATACAATAAGAAATACTCCAGGAATAATTACCTCACCTCATCTCCTATGTAAATAAACCCCAGTTGAATGAAGCTGCCATTTATTCCCTGTTGATTCGGTGGCTGAGCGGTTTTATTCATTTGTATGAAAATGTATAACTATCTTCAATTATTTCTGGTATTTTCATATTGTGCTTTGGGGTTGTTGTTATTGTTGTTATTCACACTAATTTTGTGGATAAATGGGTGTAAATTAAGTTAAACAGCACTTTAGTGTTCTTTGTAATGCATGTGAAACTGCACCAGGGACTTTTTTTTTTGTTTTGTTTTTTTCCCCCTTCATGGGGTGTGCTGTTAAAAGTTTGGATGTTCCTGGCTAATCCCTTTTGAGCCTGTGTTTTTCCCTGGTCTGTCATCAGTCTTTTTTGATTTCTGTTTTTCTTCACTCAGGTAATTCCTCAACCCCCCTCTTCCCTGTTCCAACTCCGAAGCGCCTCTCCCGCCCCTACACCCCAACTACCATTCCCTCAGGATCTCTAGGCCACTTTGGGCTGGTGGCCTTCTTTCCCAAAGCCTTCTTGGGGAAGCGGGTTTGTCTCGTCCCGTTTTTTCCAAACCACGTCCTGCGTTTCACGGCTAAACCCAAACACCTCCGAGGATGTCCTCCATCTTGCCGTTCACGCCGCCAGTGGTGAAGCGTCTGCTGGGCTGGAAGAAATCTGCGAGCGGCTCGGGCGGAGCAGGCGGTGGAGAGCAGAACGGTCAGGAGGAGAAGTGGTGCGAGAAGGCCGTTAAGAGCCTGGTGAAGAAGCTGAAGAAGACGGGCCAGCTGGATGAGCTGGAGAAAGCCATCACCACGCAGAACTGCAACACCAAGTGTGTGACCATCCCCAGGTACGCCAATGCTAAAGAGAACACACGTGTACATCTCCCCATGCCAAAGCCTTGCTTACGCTCTCAGCTTATCATGCAGTTTGTTTGCTCGCAGCTGTCAACATGATTTTGGAAAGGAGAATTGCACAGTTTGACCAGGAAATGTGTTCAGCACAAGTATTTGAATAAAGAGGGTGCACCTTTCCTAGTATTAGCATTGCTTTATTTTATTTCATTGCATTATTTCTGTGCCATTGCATCATGTTGACTTCGGTTCAAGTCTCAGTTGGATTTTTTTTTTTTTTCCCTCTCCCCAAACTTGGTCAAACTTCCATTCCATCTCATTTGCACTTTGAAACCTAGTCACTGAGTCACGATTTAACCTTCTCGCTTTCACAGTGATGGGTCTAGACCATCAGTGACTTCTATCAGTATTGTGAGAAAACAGTGGCTTCTAGCGTCTTAGACTCAACAAATTGAAACCTTGTGTTTTATGAAAACATTGCTACTTCTCAGTTTTTATCACTGCTCTTTTGTAGTATGTTATAGGATGACGTATTTATGGTTTTGTCAGTCATCTGAAAAATTGCAATCCAGTAAAGACAGCTAAACGTTTTATAGAAATTTTTTTATGCTAAAAATGGGAAATCGTATACCTTTTTTATTGCCTTCATTGATTTTTATGAGGGTTGAATTTCTTAAGTCCTTAAGAAAAACTTTCTGGAAGTCTTAAATCATTCATCTACTTCAAGCTGATCTCAAAGGGCAGAGGTTCACGAGCAAAGTTTAATATTAAATATGCATGTTTTAGTCCTGCAGGTTAAACTATGCAAAGTTATTTATAATAATCTTCCTAAACAGTGCAGGAGGCTCGTGGCAGATCTCTGGGGCGCTTTGAGCTCGTCATTTAGAGTTCACGGTCTTTCCGCTTTCCTTGAGAGTCCGTCTAGGAAGGTTTCGCAGGGTGGGAAAATTTGCTGCCAGTGCATGTTTTCTGTTCTAATCAGTCCTCTAACCTTGAAGAGTGCTGGGAATGGCTGAAGACATCACTGTCTCTGTGGATCTTGACTTTAATACTGAGACAGACTGCTCGCTTTTGTCACCATGCATTTAACATAAAAATCCAACCTTGGTTGTTAAAGTAGACTTATTTTTTATTTTTTTTTTGTCTCAGTAAAATTTTGAAATAGTAACATTTTAACTGTCTTTAGTACATTGTGTATACTGACTGTGGATAAAAATGGTGACATCGTCATGAAAACACTCTCTCTCAAAGATTTGTTTATTTATTTTCTTGTCAGAACACTTGTTCCTGGCACTCACATCTGATTGGTTTGATTCATGGAGTCTGTCGTGCGCTAAATGGTTATTTTTAACTGCTTCTATATAACAAATGCATGATTAATCCTCTCGATTTGCACTTCTTGAGAAGCATTTAAGGAGCTGTGGAGATGTATTCAGCTGTTACATGCTGATGTAAGTAGGAAGTCTGGAGGTGGATTGGCAGTGACTGTTTTCCCCTGTAGGTTTGATATGTTGATTGTTTATTGGTTTGAGAGCATGGACGATGAATCTTTTTAAATTTCTTTAACAGCATCTGCTTCATTAGTCATTTCAAACGGTTCATACATCGCTAAAGGATTGTGTTCGATCTCAGCTTTTTTTTGTTTTTTGTTTTTTTTGTTTTGGTTTGCCCTATTTCAAGGAAAACAAACCCTTATCTACAATAATGTGTCTTCCGGCCAGAATTTCTGGAAGTCCCGAGTATCAGCACAGGTCCTCTGAGAAGCAGCACAGATAGTCTATCTGCAGACGTGCCTCCAGTGAGTGCAGGGATGCAAAGAGAGCGCTTTTCTTCCGCACGCGCCCCTCGCCAGAGTGATGGGGTTGCATTTCTAAAGCCTATTGATTGTAATGCGATCACTCTGCTGTCTGGCCGCCTCTGTGTGCTGGTATTAAGGCCCCGTTTTCATCCCCTTCAATAAATCTGCTGAGGAAGCAGACTGCATGGGCGTATAATTCCATCAATTACTGGTGAAGGAGGGAGGAACGGAGTACAGGTCAGTATTTTACACAGAGCAGATGACATTATCTTCTGAGCAGACAGGATATCGCATCACTCCTCTAAGGGGGATGAGCAACAATGACCAAAAGCAGAATTCCGACACATCGATTATTGTCTTGAGATGGCAGCTGAGCTGTCAGGGAGGTCGTTTTCCAAATGAGGTTGTGAATATTGAAATCTGAAAGATGAAGCACTTCTACGAGGGGTGCTTTTTAAGTGCCCTTGTAAACCCCCCCCCCCCCCCCCCCCAAAAAAAAAACCCAACTGTTGTAATGATATTTTTCCAAGGCATGGCCTAGATTTACTTATGAGTTATGATGCTTAATTTTACTCAGCTCAAGTGTGTGGAGGGGGGGTGGTTTTTTTTTTTTTTCTTTCTTTTTTTTTTTTTTCCTCTCTCTTCAGGTTGCGGGTGACTTGCAGAGGAAATAAATAACTTTGCTCAAGTTTACCATTTGTGTAGTTATACTTTGTGCTAAATAGATTTCAGGGTTAGTTGATAATGAATAGGATCGCAGCTTTACATTTTGGCGTTCGTTCCCTAGCGGTTTTGTTATTTAATGTATACAAAGAGCGCTATACATTAGAGACCCTTGCTGCAATGATAGGTTTAGCCTTACCTTTTACAGGATTACGAAGGCGACTGCTTGGCACGCGTTCAGAGGACGCAACCCGAGTAGGAGACTTATCGGCAGCGTTGCTCAGTTTCAACCATCATAAGCGAAGATTATACACTGAGAACATGCTGTTCTCTCGTGCATCATGCCGCCCCGCTATTTTAATCAGGTCCTGGATCAGTCTTGAGGCTACACATTGTTAGGACCTGGTGTAGATGCTAGCAAAGTGTTTCTCCTCAAGTAGCGTTGTGTAGATAAGTTATCCTGTAAGGAGAGCAGCTATTGATAAGATGGCTTCTTGGTTTTATCCTGGCTCTGATAAGTGTGTAGAGAGATGTTTCGAGTGGTTTTAGCCTCTGGAATGCCGGCAGATGAAATCTCTGGGCCATGTGGGGTTGCTGGTCACCTGGACACTAGGGATCTTTATAATGATGATAAAATTTTGGTGGGGGGAAATGATTACATCTCCACGTCCTCATGTGTAATACTCGTATATTTACAGCAGGGTTGTCACGGTAACCTGTTCCTCCTTGGTTTCCTGGTTATTTTTTTTTCCCCCCTGACCAGCTGTCCTTCTCATTCCCTCGAATATAAAACTTTTTTTTTTTTTCTTTTTTTCTACATGGCTTAAAACCTAGAAGTCCAATCAGTTACAGTCATCCCGCTACACACATGGGTTGCTGTGATTGATCGTTATTGGAGGAAGTACTCAGAACCTGAGCAGAGAAAAAGCCACTGGCAGGAAGTAAGTGGCTAAGTTTTGGTATCGTGTTTTGGTCAAGTTAAAATTAAAACCACTAAGTTTTTCTGAAGTCTTGTTTTCACTTTGCAGTTTATATAAACTGCTAATTTGTGGTCTCCACTCGTCACTAGATTCCTAATTCAGAGTAGTAAGTTGCTGTTTAGTTTTCCAGTGTATAAATATCGGATAAATAATATACACCAATACTGTTAACCTTTTTTACAAGCTGTTTAACATGATGCCGCTCTGGTTCCCAAAAATAAGCGACACCCTCATCTGTCAAGGATTTAATCTGCCGATTATGTGTTGGGTGATATCCGATTGCATCATGCTATCGCTGTGCCACTGGGCAACGGTCAAAAAGTGTCAGTCTTTCTGAAAAGCAGTGACGCCATGACCGTGGTGTAACGGTAGCTCTGCTTTTGCATTGGGAATTAGACTTGATATGTCTTCTGTGGATAGTGTTTCCAAAGATACTGACTTTATAGTAGGCTTTGTGTAATGTGTACAAGATAAAAACTTGATTAGGAATAAGGGCAGTGCGTAAACCTGAAAACCTAATAATGATGTAATGCTTCATTTGAGAAGCTAGAGACTTGGTGTTGGTTATAAACCCCTGCTTCAGAGTAACTGAAATGATGCATTTTAATGGAAAGAAGAAGGTTCCCATTTTTATATTACACCTTCCTCTTGCAATTATCTTTCAAAAGATGACAATTATGAGAATCTGGAACTGCTGGTGGTGTCATAAATGACTGTTGACTACATGATATAACTTGTTTACTTGTTCATTTTGGCTTTACCCCTTTATTTGAAAAAGGCAAGATATATTTTTTTTGGTGACTGATGTTAATGTGTAGGCATTGCATTTAATTAGCTACAATAATCATATCACGAAATAGAAAAAATGGTGTGTTGGAACGCTTTCCAGCTCCTGGTGAATTGAAAGATGGCTCCATTTCCCTGATTCAGCACATGGCACTCAATGTGAATGTGGGTAGTTTCACTTCTTTTCTCTCCTTTATTTTTAGTTTTGCTATTTGACCCATTTTCCCATTACCATGCAAACTGCAGCAGTAAAACATTTGTGAGTGTGAAATGATCTAACCAGGCAAATTAATAAGGCTTTTAATTTTGACTTTGCTTTTCAAGCATAAAAGTATAATAAAAATAATCCTGGTCTCTCTTTTTTTTTTTTATTTTATTTATTTATTTATTTATTTATTTATTTATTTTTGCAGTTTTCATTTTTGCTTCCATGTCATTATTTGCTGCTGATGCAACTCAACTTATGCTCTGTGGTCAGTGTGGGTTAAAAATGCACAAGGGTTTAGTCAGATTTGTATGTTGAGATTACAGGAAAGAGTAAAATTACTTACCCTTTGTCTAGTATACGATAAAAAGTTAATATCCTGAATAGAGGGGACGTTTTCTACCCAGTACTAAAGGCTACAGGTTTTCCTCTGATCCGTCCTCCTGTAGGACCTTGGCTTCTATAAACTAATGTGTAACTCAGTTCTGAGAGACAGGAAAAAGATTTTCAGAGAAGAATCACTGCTGCATGTTTAGCAATTGAAGGAAAATGCCTGTGGTTTTTACAAGTCATTTCTCAGATTTTTATAGAAAGTAAGCTGTCAATGATATTCACAGTGGGACATAATACTGTCTTGGTTGTGCAAATTATTTTTTTTTTTTATTATTTTGCCTCATTCTGCAGACGAAGGTTATACAAAGATCCATGTTTTTGGGAGTTTTTACTTCATACAAGGAGCAGAATGAAGGTTACAGTACATGATTCCTTCCCCCCTCCCATCACATTTACACTCTTGCGGGGGGGGAGTGGAATCGGTTAAACACAAACCTGATCATCTCAAAATTCCCAATTCCATTCCAAGCCTTTTATAGTGTTACTCAGTAATTTGTGTGTATCAACTGCCTGATTTAATATTGGTATGAAATGAATGTGGTACGTTTCATAGAAACAGATCATATTGTTTTTCAACTCACTTTTGTCCTGTGCTGCATGTTTAAATGTCAGTCTAATCAAACTCATCATGAAAACACTTATTACCGTTTTCTCAGGCTGCCTTAGCAAAACTTATACCACAACACTGCTGAATTCTCAATTTTGTTGTTAATTTTCTCTGTGATACACTGGCAGTGGTGCTGACTGTAATTCGTATGATGGGTTTATATTAAGCAGCATGTTCTAATAAAATCGTTCAGATGTGGAGTCTTCTGTGAGGAGGCGTTTAATGTTCGTGGAAGGAGTCTTCAGTGTCGGCACTTTTGTAACAATTAGAAAGTGGTTTATTTATTTATTTATTTTTTTCCCTGCTACAGGAAAGGCTTCACGATTTCTCAGTAACATGACAACCTGCATTTTGTCGTATTAAGTTCAAAAAAGAGGCTGGTGATGGAACAACTGTTCATAGCTGCTGTAAGGAAATAAGAGGACTAACTTGTTTTATGGACGTTCTGCAATATTAAACAATTACTGGATGAAGTGTCGTTCATGAAGGAAAATAAATTGCAATAGTTAGCAGATTGCTGTGGTATAAGAGGAATAAAACACTTGGGGATTGTTATTTGAAATGAACCAACTTTGAGGGGTTGATTTTATTTTCCCATAACAGCATGCCCTCAAGTGTTCTATTCCTCGCACAGTGACTGAACGTTGTAATAAGAATACATTTGTCCTGTTTTGTTCTCCATTTCACTGTTGTATGTGGTCTCACCATTTGAGTGGCTTCTTTTATTTGAGGTGAACTGCATTACGCAGGACATCTCCAATAAAAGAACTGACACCCATATCTTTCCCATGCTATGTCATCTTGGTATTTTTGAATGAATCATGCCCCATGTTTATCATTTTTTTTTGTTTGTGTTTGTGTTCTTTTTGTTTTTGTTTGTTTTACTTTTTTTGTGCACAGCAATTGCTCTGAAATTTGGGGACTGAGTACTCCAAATACGATAGAACAGTGGGATACCTCAGGCCTATACAGCTACCCTGACCAAACCAGGTGACTATCCTCTCCTGTCACTGTGCTGCACTCACCCAGGCCGCGCTCCGTTTCCCCATCGGCTCGGAGAGAGAGGGCGCAGAAGGCTTCCTCCTCTTCTCCAGGGGCTGTGTATTTCACTTTAACTTCTCAGGCCTTTCTCGATGATTAATCTAGTCTAAATAGATCTAGTGTACAATGCTAAGCTAGTATTAATTAAAATTTGTGCACTTGATTGTTTTCTTCTCATTCATACACTCACATCCTCTTAGAGAAGCTGTAAAAGTAGATTCGTTATATAAGTAAAATGAGGACGTGGTTTCTGATCTGCTATGGTACTTGATGGCAAGCCAAATTGAGGTCTAAACCAGCTCTCTTCCCTCTCTCCGTCCATGTTCTCTTTCCTCTGACCATTTGGCACGTTCCCTGTCTTCCTCTGCTCTTTCTCTCCTCCTCTCTGTCCTTTCCTGTGTTTATGTGCCTGGGTTAGATCTCTGGATGGACGCCTGCAGGTGTCTCACCGTAAGGGGCTGCCTCACGTCATCTACTGCCGTCTGTGGCGATGGCCCGACCTGCACAGCCACCACGAGCTGCGTGCCATCGACGCGTGCGAGTTCGCTTTCAACCTCAAGAAGGACGAAGTGTGTGTCAACCCCTACCACTACCAGCGGGTGGAGACACCAGGTGCACAAGTGCATGCTTTTTTCTGTCCAGTAGTGTATTATTGGAAGTGCTAACAACTGGTTATTGGGGCCAGGCTGTAGAGAGATTATATTGATATTGTGATAAAACTTTGCAGCAACAGCTGTAATAAAAATACTCACACATACATGTTAATGTGCTTGTTGTAATATTTTAATATTTCTGTATCCTCTCTTCCCTCCTGTGAAATACCTCATTTTTAAAAATGTTTTGCTGGGATTTATATTGTGGTTTGTCATTAAGTTCTGTGCTTGTTCTTTTGCTATGTAGTTCACCCCTGTTTGTATATATGTCCTAATATACTAATGCTATCCCCCCCCCACTTTTTTTTTTTCTTCCCCCTCGTAGTCTTACCACCTGTCCTAGTGCCAAGACATACAGAGATTCTGACTGAACTGCCTCCTCTGGATGACTACACCCATTCCATACCCGAAAACACCAACTTTCCTGGTGGGATCGAACCCCCCAACAACTACATACCAGGTGAGGCGTGCATGATTTCTGTGTGATCCTTATAATAATGGATGCGTTAAATACTACAATGTTAGTCCTCACTTTATTGCATCCATACGTTGTATTAGCTATATTAAATGTGTTTCCATAGAAACTCCTCCACCAGGCTACATCAGTGAGGATGGAGAGACCAGCGACCAGCATATGAATCAAAGTATGGACACAGGTACATTCCCACAGTGGCCAGTACTGCATGGGAATGTGTGTGCACGCGTGCGTGTGTGGCCAGTATTACACTTCATACTGTGATCTTATTTGGCACTCCAGGGGAAAAAAATATACTGATATAACAAAGGCTGGAATGGTGGGTAACAAATATGCTGACGTACACAGGGGTGGACGGTTTATTAGCTGTCCTACCGGGCAGGTAACAGTGTCACTGCACAGTCTTGTTTTGGTTTACCAGAAATCTAAATGTCAAGACTAACATAGTAATGTATGGCCAGCCTGTTAGCTAGTTAAGTGCCTTAATACAGCAAAATTAACTGACTGACTGGGGAGAGGGGGAATTTGTGTAGCCATATTATTGTCCTCTTTTAGAAGCACGTCATGTTCAGGCCATCAGCAACATGTCACCAAGATGTTGGTGAATGTTTTGGTTGTTATTTTCTCGCATCATATGCAGACTCCAGTAGCTGTTTCTATCATCTTAATTTTCTCTCAATGTGTTTAATCATGAGGTGACTACGTTTAGTAAGCATGGGTGTTATATGCTTGTTTTACACTGCACTAGGCTTGGGCGTTATCTATTTTTTCATACCTTCATACTGTCCTGACATTTCACCGGGGTATATTTGGGGGAGGGGGGGTGGAGACTGCTGCTGATAGAAATCATTGTAACACGTAGTACTTGGGGCCCACAGAATAACAAATAAATAGGAAATAAGCGTCCTTCTTCCATGGATTCAGCATACCTTGCTGGAGGACACGATGACACTGCTATGGTGGATACCGGCACATCAGTGGGTTGAACAGTGATGTGCAGGGCAGACTGGCAGTTGGATAAAATCATTTCTCTAATCAACTGCTTCTGTAGTTGAAAGAAGTCATCTCAAGATTAAGTTATATGTGGCAATATTTTCATGATTCCATATCTAGACCATATCATATTTAGCTAATTGATTACCTAGGAGACCTATAGAGGAGAAATTACTGAATTTGAGTGAAACTGCATTAGCCATCATGCACTGTAAACTCCAAAATTGTCCAATTGTAAATGTGGTCACCAGTGTGGAAGTTGAGCACTAGGGAAACTCCTTGCTGAAGATCACCCTTCGTTTATTTCAACACCACCACTCCACTTCCTCGTTGTCGCAGAACGCAGCGTAATCATCCCCTGGGGTGTATGGGAAATGTAGTTAACCAATTGCTATCTTTCTTACCAGTAGACTGACCTCTGGTGGTGCTTGCTGTGCACTACATCACCTCAATGCAGCATCTCTGTATCAGCTTAATAGAAAGAGGAGTGTCTATTTTTGACAGTATTGAAAATCAGACTGTGGGGATTTCTGAATAGCCCTGTCTTCCATAATACACTGATACTGCCCAAACCTACTCTGCACTTTCATTTGCCTGGGTTTGTCAGTGTTTCAGCGTGCACTCGGAATGCACAGCTCACTAAGCCTTGATGGCTTAAGGTGGATGGGCTATAACAGCAGAAGACCACATCAGGTGCTACTTTTTGTTCTTGGCAGACAGGAATCTGAGGCTACAGTGGAGATGCTCACTAAAACTGGCCAGTTGAACCCTGGGAAAATGTCACCTGGACAGGAGTGGAACTTGATGTGATCTGTTGTAGCCCCTCCACCTCAAAGTTTGCCATGTTTTACATTGAGATGCTTTTCTGCTCATCACAGCTGTAATGAGTGGTTATTGGAGGAACCATAGCTTCCCTGTTGGTTCAAACCAGTCTTCCCATTCTGCTCTGATCTCTAATCAGCAGGAATTTATTTATTTATTTATTTATTTATTTTTTGCAACATTCTAACCCCCCCAAAGCAGTAGTTAACTTAGTGGTAAAAATCTATTAATGCTTTCTGGCCAGTTTTAAGTATAATGTTTATTCTTGGCAAGTTTTTGTTAAGGGAAATTTCTCTAATTTTAGTTAGTTGTTTGAGGATTGTTTACAATCTTGTTAACCAGAGAAGGTATATAGGAGTTTTAATAGGACAATATGGAAGATTGGAGAGATGATATAAGGATAATGCTCCATTTGAAGTAAAGCTCATTATAGGAACGTGTGTAGTATCTAGTATACAGTACAGTCCTGGTAGCTCAGTGATGTAGCTAAACTGAATAATTTATGGTATTGAATATTAAGTTTTAATTCTTTTTCCTTATAGGCTCTCCTGCAGAACTGTCGCCAAGCACACTCTCGCCCGTCAACCATGGCATGGGTAAGGGCAGCTTGTTGCATCATTGTCTCCCTGGGTTGCTTTAAAATGCTTTCTCTGTTTCATTCATGTGTAAAGACTTCGGCAAATGCCACATTTAGCACCACTTTTTTTTGTAATAGTTTTTCTGTGATTTTTTTAT
>JAOTRR010000010.1:720590-737245 GCA_028570945.1 Gogo arcuatus
TTTGTATTGTATTCAATTGAATATAGGTCGAAAAGGATTTGCAAATCATTGCATTTTGTTCTTATTTATGTTTTACACAGCGTCCCAACTTTTTCGGAATCAGGGTTGTATATATTATACTATATAGAGTATAGGTCACATCTCAGTGTATCTCAAAACTCAAAAGAAAAATGTCACTGTTTTTCATCCAATCAAAACCATCACAATAACTGAAACTAGCAAATTCGATGCGGCTTTAAGCCCCGCCCACTTATCCCAGTGACGCATTGTCTCGAAAAACCTATTACCTTATATGTCCACGTGTGTGTCATTACGATATTCTGTACACGTCAACATCCTTTATAAACTTTACAAACCTCACTAACTGGAGGTTAGTAAACTTTAGTATAACTAAAAAATATTATTAGTTTTCTATATTCAGAACCAAAAATCTCAAACGACCTGCGTGTAGGAAATTTTGCATCTTCATTCTTATCCCTAATCAGAAGGATATTACAGAAGAATTTCACAAAATGTTGATTATTGTTAGATTTACGCTAGATTTTATCATTAAAAACGGCATAAAATATTTATAACAGTGCATGGTAGTTATTTTGATATTATTATATGTGCATATTTAATCAGACGGGGAAAAAAAACAAAAAACAAACAAACAAACCAGTGGTTGTATATCAAATGATTTGCTTGTATATAGTGCACTAGCCGGCCTGTAGACTCTACAGGGTGATGTGGTATTCAGGTACGCACGCAGATTTCTTACGTAGCTACGTAACGAAGTGTAACATGTGCGTGCAACGTCATTACGCTAGAAGAGAAGTGCCAACATGGCGTTTACCTTGTACTCCCTGATTCAGGCGGCGATTTTATTTACGAATGCTGTTGCTGTGTTGCACGAAGAAAGATTTCTCAGTAAAAGTAAGTCATTATTTGTATGTGTGTTTATTAATTTGGTGTTTATGTTCTGTTTTAGGGTTTATTTCTTTTGATAAGAGCTGCTGAGACCATCACCGGTCATCAGCTGGTTAGTGTATAATGTCCTGTAAGACTGATGTTAATATACAGTCTTATTTATATTTATATTTATATTTATATATAATTATCTGATCAGTTTGTCTCTCATGCTGTTGCTTAATGCCTCTTAATGTAGTTAGTTGGACGGTATGTTGTGTTTATACAGATGGCCTCTATAATGTAATGTAATGTTATTTAATTTAAGTAGCAATACATTATTATTATTATTATTATTATTATTATTATTATTATTATTATTATTATTTATTATCAGAACAAGTTCAGAGGTGTTTTCATATTCAAAGATCTGTCTTAATCATCATTTTCTGCTGGAAGTATTTGATCTCTGTTTAGGTGACACACTTTTTTTTTTTTTGTAAACCATATTCCTACTGCACAGAGGCTGTTTCGGTCAGCTTAACACTGAGAGGTGATATTAAAGTACAAAAATGGTGAGGAATAAAAAGATCTTAATCACCATCTAGCTCCCTCCGTCTTTCATTTTAACTGTTATCTTCACACATCTACCACCAGGATAATCCCCAAGCAAGGAAAAGGTGATGTGTGTTTATTTCCATAAATATTTTTTCTATTGATATTGCAATGGAAGTAAGATATGATGGATTTTGTTTTTAATTAAGTCTTTCAGTTGTATTGCTATTTGTTACAGCAAAGTCATATAGGTCAAAGGAGGGCATTAGGCCCCACACTTTTTTGTTTTTAACAAAATTATATGGTATAAAGAATGTAAATTTATTAACAGTGTAATAGAACAAACAAACACGTAATTACAAATTAACTGGCATCAAATCCAATGATAAAAGTGCAACAGTTTTCCAATAAGTCAACTTTTTTTCTTTTTTCTTTTTACAGTACAGCCTATTCCATACAGGTGTGGGGCAATAAGCCCCCAGCAGAACAGTCCAACTAACTTTCTATTACTATGTCATTTTACTGGGTACAGTTATCACACATTCCGCTTGGCTCCTAATCTGCAATAATGTCTGACATGCTACTGATAAATTCCATGCATTTTCAATGTAGTGAGGCCTAATACCCCGCAGGGCCTAATGCCCCCCTTTTCCCTAAATTCAAAGAGGTCCTACATTTTAGGACAGGGGTCTGTGAAGCATAAGCAAAGGGTCTTCAGTTATTTTTATTTTAATTATAGCACTGGAAATGATATCCAAACCTCACTAACTAAAAAAAAAAGTGAACTTGGATCTAATGTGTTCTGTCAGTGGAAAAACCAAGTCTACGGATGGTGATCGTTTAAAAATTGTCTGTGACTGCAAATAATCAGAATTAAATCTAAACAAATTCGTATATTCATAAACATATATTATGGCAAACAAAGGGAACGTACAAGTGCAGAGAATGTATCTATGACGTACAGAACTATTTTTGTTGTAAGATTTATTGTAAAGATTGGAGTGGGAAAGGGGGGATTATGTAGTGGATAATGTACAAATAAAAAGTTCCTGTGCACTATGGTGAACTTGTTAACCCACGAAGACAGAGAAAATGAAAACAATTAGTCTTCCTTTTCCTATGGCCAATTCTTTGGGCTAGTTGAGATGCTCAGACCTGGCAATCCTGCGTGGAAACAAAATGTTGAGTACCTCTGCTTCAGGATAAAGTCTGGTGTAAGCAAAATGTTAAGCCATGTTTCTAGAGCCTAGATTTTGGATCCCGATTGCACATAGAACCAGGATGTGGACCTGTTTTTTGTTGAAGAAAAAAGTCTGAAATCTTACAGACGAGTGTATCTTTATTTGCAGTCGGCTGGGGGGCGGATCAAGGCATTGGCGGCTTTGGAGACGAACCAGGAATCAAAGCTCAACTCCTAAACCTTATCCGGTCTATCAGGACGGTCATGAGAGGTGAGCCTTCTAACTTTCTATGAAAAAAATCGTAGATGAGACTGAATTGTTCTCTTCGTGTTGAGTTTTAATACCTGTCTCTATTTCTGTCCACAGTGCCTTTGATAATAGTAAACGCAGTGTGCATTGTGTTATTATTGCTGTTTGGATGAACGCTGACTCAGTATGGATCGTGGACTAACTGGCGAAAGAAAATGGACTTTTTTTTTTTTTTTTTGTACATGCAATGTAATTGTCTCATCGTTTCCTGATCAGATGGGATTCGAGTGGCTATTCCAAAGTTTTATATGTCTGGATATCAGTATATCCTGCTGTTTTGTTTGTTTGTATAATGTTGCTCAGTAGAGCTTTCAAGAGCGCTCATGTCACTCTTAGTCTTGTTTACATGATTCGTTCTTAATATCTAAGCTCTCGTTAACTGGTGATGCCCCTGGCACTCGTACAGCCATACCGTTAACTTCAAACCTTTTGGGGCCCGTCCGTGTAGATCTTATTTATGTCATGTCAACATTTCAGACTTTAAAATCAAACTCTCCTAACATTGAGACTGAAATAAATGGTTAAGGGAGCAAGTTGTGGTTTGTGTCCTGTAACTAATTGGACAGTCTGATCTTGTAAACGGTGTCTGTGGTAAACTGCTCTCGGTCAGTTTCATGCAAAATTTTATATTAAAGACTGTTATTGATGATTGATGCTTCAGTAACCAACAAACTCGGTGAGCCAGTCAATGTTTGTCAGATTTTAATAAAGAGATTGTCTTTTCAGGTGTTTGATTTCTGTGTGATTATCCCATATTGTGTTATAGTTGATCAGCAACAAGGATGCTTTATGCTGGGATCAGATAACAAATTCAGGCTGGCAAATTTCCAACTTCGGACCCAAAATGAACGTCGGGAACGACTAACAGGCCTTGTAGTGTGACATAATCAAAGAAGAGTGATACATCACCCCAACTAAAACTCTAGCATGTGAGAATGTTTGTATTTTCTCGCCTAGTTAGACAACTCCTACAACATGTTCCTTGACTTTCCTTCTGTGGCCGTGATTGACAATTTCTTGACTCTCATGTGAACAGTGATTGGTTGGGGTCAAACTTGTAGTGTTGCCAGTCTCCTGACTAAGACACGGCAAGAATCTATGGCACTATGATTGACTCATCTGACATGGTGATCATTATGAAAGACAAAAATAAGATGTAGTCTGATCCCGGCATTAATTACCCAGCTGCATAGATAATTACCATAGGCATACGTTATGTCTGATTTATAATAAAACAGAGACATGGTATGATGATTACGAGCATCGTTACTAATAGAGCACCAGTGACAGTACTTTATTAGATGATTAGTTTTTAAGGGTGTTTTTTTTTTTTTTTTTTTTTACTAAAGCACTGGTGACGTCCCCTACGTGTGGCCCAGACTTAGGCCAAGTTGAAAGTCCCAAAGTTTTTAAGCAAATGACCCCTGCTGTGACCCCAACTGTCGACCACTCCCAACCTTTTGAACGTTTTATCATATAGAAGTAACATACAGTAAGTGACCTCTACAAACCTTGCCAAAGGGACAATCATTTTCAGTGCACAAAAAGATAAATCTGGAATTAACAGTTTTGGTTTCTGCTTGTTATTTGCTTGTAAATCCGTATTCAAGAACTGTTTCTGTATATTTTTGTGTTTGTTTTCTGATGTCCCACTGAGTCAGAGTCACTGCATGTTGTCGAGGAACTAGTGAAAGTTGGAGAATTCACAGAGACAGAAAACTTTGTTCATTTGTGTTACTGAACTCCTACACTAGTGCAACATTTCACAATTCATTTAAATGTGGCTTGTTTGAATGTGAGTCGAAATAACGTTTTAAAATAGTAGTCAACAAAACCATTCCCAAAGATTGAGCATTTGTAATATTAATTTGTAAAATGAATGAATAAAACATGAAAAAAAAAACCCAAAGTCAATCAAGCAACTCCATGTGGGATTGTGATGCCCAGTCAATCTGATGTAGGAATTTCAAATTGACTGGGGGTTTTCTTTTACCTTTACTGGTTGGAGGTTGGGAATTACAAGTTAAAACATTGAGTTGGAAAGCAGCGTATGCCATGATCAAACTGGAGCGCACATATATACGAAGTATTACGGAAACCACCACATTTGGGAGGGAAAAATCAAGCTGCCTCTAGTCTGTAAATTGTACATGAACACTTATTTATTACTGCATGTAACATCTATTTTTCCAGAATAGAACGTTCATTTTTTGTATGTTTATTTAATTAAAACAATTAATTTTATAAATATAACTATACAAAACAATGAACATATGAATTCTATAAGTACAATAACTAGATAAAAATTGATGATTTGTTAATGGTAAATAAGCATGTAACGATATCTCATACGATGATAAATCACGGTACAAATTTATGACCATTTGAATCGATGAAATAAAAGATGAATTGTGATTATTATCAGGTGTGTAATCTTAGTTTTTCCTAGCTGTAATTGTGTTGTTTATACAGCTGGAATATGTGTGACTTCACCCTAGGCTGAAGTAACACAGCACTAATGCCATGAAAACGCACAAAAAAAACAACAGATCTAAAATGGGAAAGAAGTGTTATATGATTGACTGTACAAATAGATTTAACAAGAAATCATAGCACTCTTTTTACAAACTGCTGAAAGCTAAAAAAAAAAGAGAAGAAAAATGAGGTAATTTCATAAATGTTTATGAAGAAAAGGTCTATTTATTATTAACTTCTCATTTTTAATAAAAGGAATATTTTAGTTAATAGGCTATTGTATTTTACTCCAACCTTTACAAATGTGGGTAAATATTATTGTTGGTCATTAAGAAAATGAAACAGAAGTTGTTGTTTTTTTAAATTTAATAAAAGGAATAAGTTGATTACCATCATACTACCACCAATAAACCGTCTATTTTATCTAGTTACTGTATTGTGAGCCTGATGAGGATAAAGTGGTTAATAAAAATGAACAAGATTCATTTCTTAAAACACCAGAAAAGAAATGCAAATATTATCTGCCTACCTTCTTAAATTGAACACAAACCAGGACAATAACGCATACTACATATAAAGACCGACCACCAAAGTGGAAAATGTACAGACAAAGTGAGTATTTTAAATGTGTAGTTTTTATTTATAACATTGGCTCAGCTTCATCGTACAAGCTTGGAGTCTGGAGTGTAACACTGTCATAGGAAAGGTTCAAGGCTTTGCTTTTTTTTTTTTTTTTCTAATACAGTGCTTGTGGTAAGAATTACATGTTATCTGGTCAGATGACAAATGCAGGAGGACAAGTGAAACCAACACAAAAACTACAACCGCATTCCAGTCCATCACCAGACATTTTAACACAGTGCCGCATAATTCGAACACTTTATCAATTACTGCGTGTACCAGTGTAAAAATTCAACTCATTATACAATCTAAACACTGATAAATACTGTATGTAATCATTGAAGATGCGTTAGGCAATAAAATAAAAAAAAATTGTAATAATCTCTTGAAATAATAAAGATTACGTACTTCACTATACTGTGTTTTTGGCACACATACTGTATGAACATTAAATGTACCTTTAAACAGCACCACAAAAGTTATTTAGCGTCTAGCAGATGTTGAAGGATGTGATTAACAGCTTCGGGGAAGCTCTCACAGGTCAGGTGAGGAGGAGGATTTATTTTGCCTTCATCACCTGCTCTGTATTTACCTGAGAACAACAAAATACATTGTCTCTGTTTCTCTCAATGATATGTAACATAAAAAATGTGGGTTGATATCTGAAAAAAGGTATTAAAGCAATGAATGTAAAATAAGGTAAAATAGAAAAGTACCAGTTTTGACTAATATTCCCAGCATCCCTGTGTTCTGAGCTCCACCAACATCATCTCTAGCATCCTGTAGAAGCAAATGCAAGAATGCTGACGTATATGTTAACTTTAAAATCTACAATATTCCTATTAAAAACATTAATGCATCACACTCACGTCTCCGATCATTACGGCATCCTCAGGGTTGCAGTTCAGATCCCGCAGCGCTTCCAGGAAAAAGGTTTTCTCTGGTTTGCCCACAACAGTGGCCTGGGTGTCAGTGGAATATTCCAGTCCTGTCACAAACGGTCCAGGTCCCAATGCCAGGCCATCTTTCCTCTTGTAGTAACGGGCTTTGTGGATGGCGATGAGAGGGGCACCATCCAGAATTAGCCTAATGTGGAAAAAAAGTCCAGAAATAAGAGGTAATGATGCTGAATTAATGTGCCACTTAGACTCATTTATCAATAGCTTGAGGAGAAGAAATTAGAATCTGTGTCAGAGAGCAGGGCAATCACTCCAGCGGAAAAATGTGAAATGCAGTACATAGATAGTGTTGCTTTTTGTTTGTGAAATAAGGACAACATGCCACACTGAAAAGCAAAACCTTAACTGCGTTGCTCTTATGTCACTTTATTTCTTCAATGAAAAACAATCAGCAGGTTTTGCTTATTTAAGAACATTACATTTCTCTTTCATCACTGTGTTGCAGCAGTGCTAAACTGAAATGCAACCACTGTCTAATCACTGATTTAATCTGCATTCAGGTGGTTTGATTATAATCAGCGAAGGACCCGAAAGTGTTATTTTCCAAGAGGCGTTACCATCCATCTAAGGGAATGCTCTTTTTACAGTTTCTGCATTCATGCTGCAAACTCTTAATCATCAATAATAGTACTACTAAAACATACTGAAATGTGAATATAATTAATAATACATTTTTTTGCACCAATGTACACTGAGGTCTCACCTGAAAGCTTTATTAAGCATTTCATAGTTGAAGTGGTCTGGTGCTAAGCCTATCACAACAGCATTAGGATCTGAAGTTTCTATACCTGGGACAAGAACAAAGTCTGAATTGTAAGTTTAATCACACATCCTTACAGCTTTTCCACAGACTAATGATCTAATGATCATGATCAGCTAATTATTAAGCCCTGTGAATTAAATGAGGTGCATCAGCGCTGTGAGCTCACCTGTAAAGTCCTCCAGTGCACTATCCTCCACCAGCAGCAGGGGGCGCACATCCTTCTGCTCCAACAGGTTTCGAGCTGCAGTCAGTGAGGTAAAGATCTCCCGCTCTTCTATGTCAAAGCTGAGACGCTGCAGTCGTTCAAGCAGCGTCCTCTTACATTCTTTTGTTGTGTTCGTTACAAATTTGACAGCCACTGGAGCACGACGCAACCTTAAAAAAACAAAAACGACACAGTATTAGTGCATTAAAAATGACCACACCGGCTTGAGACCACATCAGCTTGACGAGGAACTGTGTGAGAACACTGATGCCCGATGGTTTTGGGCCAAGCCATATAATCTGACCCAACCCGGGCGTTAAAAACCTCGGGCAATAAACGAGTGTTAATTCGTCATTCTGGGGGCATAGGCTCCAATAATGGTCACGTGGCGTTTCTTACTCAGTGGTAGTCTAAGGGTAATAAGACACTCGTTTATTGCCCGAGGTAGCAATGGCAACTTCCTTGCAATTGGTGTTTTCATAATGATAGCAACCCCATGCAATCTTCTATCAGAAGCTGGTAGACCACTCCAGAAAAAGGTGTAGTCTGATGTTTCTTCATGTAATTGCCGACTACCGGCGAGGTGCATTTTCACACAGCATTGCTATGTTGATCAAGTACCTTTCAAGCTCGAGACCGATAAGTGCTGATTTATGTTCACTGTTAAGCGTACGTATGTTCCAGGTAGCAACTTTAAGGTGTTTCCCACTCTTCTTATTTATTCGACCGCAAAAGGGGATAATCCATCAACCACGGTTTGCTGACCGGGTGAAAAGGAGCAACCAATGTTTGGGGTACCTTTTCTAACCCCTTCCCCAAATTGGGGAGAGCAGTGGCCACTCTAAATAGAGCTGCTCTGACATCTGGAATGCTGCCAAAAAGTTACCTTGCTCCAGTTGGTGTAACAAGCCGACCAGCTCTCCCAGACTGCCAAAGTGCAGGATCATGACTACGACTGCTAATACTATCCTATACCTATCGCTTCGCCAATTCCCCATCGCCGTTGGACATATCAAACCAATCCGCCAACTCTAGTGCAAAGGCTTGTTTAAGGTGGTGTAGTTGTTGCACAGCGGCTACCGCACCCTCTCCTCTTCATCACCTGAACCCAGTGGCAAGCATTGCAAGACGACTGGAGGTGAATCAGACGCAGTGGAAAACCATACATGTTGCTTGGTGGTCTGCAGCGCCTTCCCAACTCTCCACGGTAATGGGTTGAGAAGTTTTTGCCAGAGCTCCATTTGTTCACCCAGCCGCAAGGCCAGGCGAACCAGGGTGCACCTGTCAGAGTTACTGATGGAGGTGGAGTTGGCTTTAGGGTGTGAGAGACGATCAGACTTGGTTGGACTTATATAATGCCTACCAAGCCTGGCGAGATGGTATCTGCGAGTTGCGCATCACACCCCACTTACACCCTAGTATACAGAGTGAAATATTACAAATGAAAAGAAAGTCATTTGTTAAATTACTAATGAGTTAATGCTTAGCAGATATATCAGCTTTATGCATTCAGACTGTTACAAGGAATTCAGATTCTGACTTTCCAAAACCAGTAAAATTAGATCAGTAAAATTAGTAAAATGAATCTGTAAAATTAGATCTGAACATGGGTTTTTTAGATTTGAACACGGTTTGGTCACTTTTGCTAGTGAACCTGGCCATCATTGTAATGAATAGATGGTCTAATATTAGCTAGCTGGCTACTGACAAGGCACAAGATTAACTAGCTTGCTAGTGTCTAGTTTTAATTATATATGATACCTAGACTGATACAGTACCAACGCTAATGATTTGTATTTATTACAGAACATCGTACATCGGGTTATAGTTATGTTTAATATTGTGGAACGTCCATAAACTTAGTTCCTGTTAACATTTACATTATAACAGCTATAAAGAGTCATTCCCTTACTAGTCTCTCAATTAAAAAAACTGTAAATCCCTCCATCTTGAAGACATTTTACTTCCGATTGTTAAAAAGCAATGACACTGGACACTTTTAAAACTGTCTCTTTACAGAAAACTCTCAAATTCGTAAAGTCGTGTCCCACTTTCACTCATGAGAGCTATAGTTTTTGTTAGTTATGGAAATTCGGGTGCTATAAAGAGAAGAAGGGCTACTGTGGGTCACACAAATTCATCAATATGATGCAATGTCACTGCTTTTGTTGTACAGTACACAGGAGATTAATTTAAGAAGTGCTGATTAACTCCTGAGAAGTGACTTTTCACCCCAATTTGTTTCCAGGAAGCATGTACAGGTCTATAATGGTAGGTGTAGGCTACATTACTAGCCAAGCTCATCACTGACTATATCTTTGATGTTATCTAACCTTGCCAGTGCTTCCTGAGCTCCAGGTACAGCTGCGTCCTCGATGTGAAGAGTCCCACTTAAATCAATGAGCACGGCTTTAAGTGCCCGGCGAGATGCCATCACCTGTCAGTCAAATCAAAGATCAGAGGATGAACCTGTGACCATGACCCTGAACGACATGCTTATTAATTTTTATCATTAACGTGATTTTCAGCGGTGTCTAGGATTTATGATGTATGTAATGAAATTCTTTAGATGAGTTGACTGCTTTAGTTTAAACTACTTGCATTGACATGTTGGTCCATCTTCACTTTAGTTTGTACATTACTCGCTGTCCCGTTCAGCTACCTGCAATTAGTGCTGCCAGTGAGATTCAGTTCTTGCTTCATCTCTACTTAAAGACAGCGATGCAGCAGCACTTTAGTCTGTCCAGCTCTCTCATCCCCTCATCTGTACACTCTGCTTTTATGCCAATACTGGAATCAACGCCACTGCGCTTGGCACCTCAGAAAGCGATAACTATAAGTCGAATCTCTGCCGTAACTCAGAGCAACAGTGTTGCATATCTGCATTCAATCTGCTTCTGATCTCTCCCCAATAACAGGTGTTAAACAATGTCAGAATGAATCCTGTACTGCTTTCTTTACACGTTTCAAAACCGCGTGGAACGAGCATGCAGGGCTGCCATCTGATCCTTTAGACGGTAGGCATTTCACTATGCTTTTCACAACAACCTTTTTGAATAACTTGCTTCCTGAAAATGCTTGTGTCATTCCTAGCTCCCTTTTTAATCTATTAGGTCATGATATTTTTACTAAGCTCAATTGTTCTATTTCCTTTGAACAGGGCCATAGTGTTCTGTGCACACCAGATAACCTATTTTTTTTCCTTCTGCTGTTCTCTCTGAGTACGACCTGAAGGACGACACATGTTGAAGTTTTTGTTCCTCAGATTTTGAACCAGGTGCCTCAGACTCTCTGGGCGTCGCACTCCAATGAGGTCGGAAATGCACTGGTACGTCAGTACCAGTACCAGTACCAGTACGCTGCCAGTCTGAAAACATCTGTTCCTGTGTATTGTAAACAACATCCATTGTCCTCTGAAAAGGAGAAGGGCATTGAACCTGTGATTTTGTCAGTGTTATCACAAGGTGTCTGAACAAGGCTCTCTGGCTCTTCTTGTGCACCTGGCTAGGTGTGAATGTAAAGCCTCATGGTTCAAGTTGCAGTTTTGTCAGCCCTTGGTGCGATACCTCGGCTTTGACACCTCTCAAGGTGAGAGTCGTCTCTCATCTGATAGACTCTCTGTGATACTCAAGGTAGCTCCTCACTCGGATAAAACTGCCATGTTGTCTTTTCTCAGACTCATTAATTATTGTCGTCAGTACATTCCAGACTGTTCTCATCATGACAAGATCCTGAGAAAGTCCTGTCTCAAAGAGCAGCCCAATGACATTGTATGGTCCTCTGAAATGATGCACTCATTTTGTTATCTGAAACAGTCTCTCACATCAGCTCCAGCACAGGGTCTGCCTGACTATAGTCTGCCATTCCACCTGTACGTCTCGGAGGACCGAGTGACCACGGTGGGGGTCCTGGCTCAAGAGCATGGTGGAGGTTACTGTCCTGTAGCTTATCTCTTTAAGTTGCTGGACCCTGTAGTCCAAGGTATGCCTGCGTGTTTGTGTGCTATTGCAGCCTCTGATCTCATGGTAACTGATGCTGAAAAACTGGTACTCTCTCACCCTCTGATTTTACATGCATCATATCAGGTACGCTTGATTTTGAACAATATTCAGACACAACATATGACCGCTCAGTGGCGTTCTGGTTACGAGTCTATTCTGTGTGCCACTCAAAAACTTCTCTATGAAGCCTGTCACATCAGCTGGTACTCCAGCCCTTTCGTTACACCACATGTTGTCTTACTGAAGGTCCAGCCCAGATCCAGCATGGTTGGAACACAACTATCTGGATGAAATTTCCTCCAAATCATCACTGAGGCTTGATCTTTGTTTGTGCACGTGTTTGTTGATGGCTCTTGTTCAAAACCCAATGATTTAGTATTTCTAGATGGCTATTCTGTTTGTTCTACGGATTCCAGTTACGCCTTTGGGGTAACTCATGATTCTGGGAAAATCTGGCACTCAGGCAGCTTTAAGGCTGTCGATGGTAAGCCTATATCACACGCCTCTCTTGTCGCAGATCTTTTGGAAGCATAGTCCCTGATTAAACAACAGTCATCAAAACCAAAGCTCATGACTCTGATAACTTGTCTGAGGCCAAAATAACAAAAATACAGCACCAACCCACACGTTAGCACCAAAATCACTAAACACATCACAATCAATTCAATATAAACATATTCAGTGTGTGTCAGGGTGGAGTATCCCTTTAAGATTTTACACTCCTGTTCTCTGCCTTGGCACATGCATGATCAGACACAACATCTGGATTCAGGAATTATTATTATTTTTAATTGCACAGGATAAAATACACTGTCTTTCCTAAACATTCGGAAATGGTAAAGCATCACATTAAACACTCTCTCTCTCTCTCTTATTTAAGATCATGTGAACTTCATTATTTTGCTGAAACTGGATTCTGATCATTCAGTCTAATCGATTTGCTAAATTAGAGACATCACTAACCCTGGTTTTATCAGTGCAATAAACCTGACAGTAATGAGAAACTGATCAAACACCCCAAACATAAAATAGTGTCATATACGAGAAGTTTAATAGATCCTTACTGAACACAACCGGTTTGTTAGGGTCTTCTTCTTTGCTATTTGTATTTGCTTGTTTTTGGTGTGTAAGCGCCAACAGCTGGACTGGAGGAGAACTGCAACTCTAGAAAACTGAAAAACAAAACAAAACAAAACCCCAGATCTCTTGCAGTTAGTGTCTTCTTTACTTTTTTCTGCTCTAATGGTTGAAACTGCTGCTTTGCACTGTTCAGAAGTGTTATTCTAGGGTTCTGCTGGTAGGGGGAATATAATAAATTGGTGTGAATGTATAGAGTGTGTGTATGATGCTGGGAGAGGTTCTGAATCCACCACCTTCCTGATCAGGGAGACGGATGAATGAATATTCCTTGTTGGTGCAGTTTTGAACACCCAGACTCTCACTAAAAGTCTATTGATATAAGCAGACTATTTGACCATATTTTGTACAATAGATTCTCACTGTGTGACCTACATTGGAATTGAACCCAGTGTATGTAACAACAATATTAACAGAAACATACGTGTTTTTTATTAAAATTATTCTAAATCAAACCTAGTTCTTGCTGTTACAATATTCTTTATTATTGCAAGATTATAAAAAATTATAAAGGGCATTAATGCATTTTGTCCTTCAGCAGCTTTTTTTTTTTTAAACATCCTACTGAACAAGCTCTTATTAATTAATTAATTCATTCATTCATTAGTTTGTTTGTTTGTTTGTTTTCCAGTTCTCACATCAGCGCTCCACCCCACTACGGCCTACAAACATGGCCGCTCAGAACTATAACCTTCAACTGTCCCGTTCCAGCTCACCCGCCTTCTGATTACACACACCTTATTCCAATCAAACCCACAGTACCTAAACAGACTACAAACGCTCACAACTCGTGAAGTATCGCTCAGTGTGCCTTTCTCAGATGTTGGCAGCAGATCCTTTAAACCCTGTAAGTTGTGATGTGAGTCCTCAATGGACTTGTTTGTCCAGCATGCCCCACAGATGCTTGATTGGAGGGAGATCTGGGAAATTTGGAGGCCAAGTCAACACCTTGAACTTTTTGTCATGTTCCTCAAACTTTCCTTCTTCCCATAGTGCATCCTGGTGTCATCTCTTCCCCAGGTCAGCGACGCACATGCACCCGGCTGTCCGCATGATGTAAAAGCTCCATGGTTCAGTTCTGATGCTCACGTGTCCATTGTAGGCACTTTCAGCATTGGACAGGGGTCAGCATGGGCACTCTGACCGGTCTGCAGCTACGCAGCCCCAGACACGGCAAGCTGCGATGCACTGTGTGTTCTCACACCTTTCTATCATAGCCAGCATTAACTTTTTCAGCAGTTTGTACTACAGTAGCTCTTGTGAGATCAGCCCAGACAGGCTAGCCTTCGCTCCCCATGTGCATCAATGAGCCTTGGGCGGCCATAACCCTGTCGCCGGTTCACCGATTGTCCTTCCTTGGAAAATTTTTGGTAGGTAATAACCACTGCATATCAAGAACACTCCACAAGACCTGCTGTTTTGGAGATACTCTGACCCAGTCGTCTGGCCATCACAATTTTGCCCTTGTCAAAGTCTCTCAGATCCTTATGCTTACCCATTTTTCCTGCTTCCAACACATCAACTTCCAGAACTGACTGTTCACTTGCTGTATTTTTGTGGGTATATATTTTGTTGTCCTCTGGTAAATACAGAGCAGGTGATGATGGCAAAATAAATCCAGGGTCCCTAGTTCGATCCTGAGCTCATTTTACTATCTGTGTGTAGTTTCATGTTCTCTCTTTGTCCATATGGGTTTCCTCCAGGTTGTCAAGTTTCCTCCGACCTCTCTAAGTATGCTTGTTATTGCATTGGTGACATGAAGTTGCCCCTAGATGTGAATGAGTGTGTGAATGTGTGTGCGCATTGTTCCTTGAGATGGACTGGTGTCCCATCCAGCCTGACCAGGATAAAGCTGTTACTGAAGATGAATGAATGAAAGTTGCATGAATATTTGGGATTAGTTGTTGATGATTAACAATATAAATAAAATATGAATACATACAAAACATTAAAGTTTTTATTTCCAATATCTGTACATTTATCAGAATGTAATCTGACTCTGTATTGTATTATGTTGTTGTCCTGCTATATGGTATGTACCGTGTTCAGTTTGACAAAATTTGATATGGGTGCAGTATTTACACTCGTGTTGTTATCACAGTCCAGATTGTAAGTTCAGACAGACTCGTACTCTCTCTCCCAGGCAGAGAATCTGTCTGTCAGGTTCCTGGCTGATGGTTTGGTGTGAGCGATAACCTGCAGGAAATCTGCCGTGGTCACCGTTTCTAGTTTAATAAGCGGCATGTGGCTGTGACCTGCGGAGACATGGGACTGAGCTGGAGCAGTGCATTTTAACACACGTTCATATAATTTAGATATGAGAGAAAAATAATAATCACAGCCTTACTCTCACTGTGATTTTCCAGGGTGTCGAAAATCTTCCTGACAGGCCTCATTGCCGCTTCCTTACAGACCAGCCTGATATCTGAGCCGGAGTAACCGTCTGTTTCCTTAAATATCAAAAGGTCTCTTATTAACACGAGCATCCTTACAGGAACACATGTATAAAAATGTTTATATTGAAATATTTGTGATGTGTTTAGTGATTATGGTGCCAGTTTTGTTGGTTGGTGCTGTTTTTTCGTTATTGCTGTGAGAAGCTGGTGGTTGTGTGTTGCGTCGATGTCATAGTACTATCCCCCTAGCACAGTTACAACGGTGGTTTTTCAGAAAAACATTTAAACAATGTCAAACATAAGTGATAATGATCAGGTTTAGCCGTTAGCTCCCAAAAACAAAAGAGAAAGAGCTTCTTTTCTCACACACTATTTTCCAGTCATATTAATGAGAAATCCAACATAGAAGTAGTAAAGACAGCAAACTCAAAGTTCTAATTAGCATGAGCTGAATTAATCAAATCTAATGAATCTCTATGAGATAATGGGCACAATGGCGTTGATGGTGGTATTAGCATGAAAGTTGATGCTTTGCAAGCTGATCTTTTTTATCATACTGTACAGCTGAGGAGCTGAAAGAGCTGGACAAACTAAAGAACTAAAGCGCTGCTGCATCACTAAGTTTAGGAATAGATTAAGCGAGGGTTAATTAACACTGGCGCCACTATCAGCAGGTAGTCAATCGGCATTGTGGATAATGTTGGAAACCATTCAACTAAAGTGACATACCAAGAACTTTGTTGTGATGTGTCAACAATTGGTTGAATTAAACTGAACAGACATTTTCAGAAACCTTACCTCACAAAAAGACTACTATAGCTTGTTTGATACCGGAGGTGGCACAGGACAACTGGTAAAGCGCAAGCATTTTTGTAATATGGTGCAAGGTGATGAGTCAAAAAGGCTGCAAGTGTTTGTACATGCTCAAGGTAACTGTAACAATAGGCTCAAATCACACAACTTTAATCTCAGCCTCCTTCACGTTTACTGATGCTATCATTTAGTCATGAGCTGAAATGATACAGCTGTTGCTTCTGTTGCACTTGTCCTGGTACTGTGTAGTTCTCATTCAGGAGCGTTTCAAGCCCTTTAGTTCCTCAGAACCTTCTGGAAACATGCGGTATATGAGCCTGTGTGTGTGTGTGTGTGTGTGTGTGTATATGTG
>JAOTRR010000010.1:842560-855598 GCA_028570945.1 Gogo arcuatus
AACGGATTTTGATGAAATTTGGTGTACAGCTTTAGTATTGTCCTAGGTTCAAGTGTTGCTGATTATATGTGGCTTAGCGGAGGTATGCACTCTACCAAGTGCCCTTCTAGTTTCCATAGTTTCCATAATAAGCATTATACTTTGTCATAAGAAAGTACACTATACTACATTTATACAGTATGTTTAGTACAGAACTCAGTATGTATAGTGGCTTAACATTGCTTCCGGATGATCCTAGTCCCATTAGGAGCATCATTACACGTCTTTCTGAACTGATTGTTCTTTTTATTAGCCTTGTATTTTTTGTAAAAACAACACCATCTGTTTGGCTAATTGTAATTCAGAGGAAATAGTGCTATAAGCCTATGTTATGCATGGTAAAGATTTTGAGCAAGACCAGGCTATCCTGCAAAGAGTTGTTATAGCTTACTCCAAGCCTGGGTGTTTTAACCAGCCTTGGGAAAGACACAGGGGATTTAGAGCCTTGGATCAAGATGGGCATGAATTATTTTCATTTGGACTGTGTTTACAAAGCCAGGCCGCAGTCAGGAAAGTTAAAACAGAAGTTATTTTCTCAATGTGTCCAGGTAATTGACCTCTAGTGGAAGACTAATAAGGAGAAGCCGGGATTGCTGCTTGCCTTAAAGGCATGAGAAGCAGTCAATTTATTTGTCTTATTTGCTTTCCCTACAAATATACATCAGCAGACAGGCAACGTGGTGGAGAGTGCTGCTTTTCCACAGCCAAGTTCACTCACTCACTCACTCTGTGACTGTTGTTCTGAGCCGTGACATTCTGTCCAGGTGTGTTTGGTCTCATTTCTTGCCTGGCTTCCTTCGGCTAACTTCAGTCGTTCCTCCATCTTGAAAACAGCATATATCTGGTCTTCAATTCTGCACAAGTCCAGTCAGTTGGAGTTCGGCATGCGGTAATCACACTTTGCAGTGTGCATTCATGTCCAGATTGGCATGGAGAAGAGAAGCAAATAGAAATAATCGTTCTTTAGAAAGTTTCCAGTAGTCAATGAGAACAGCCAAGAAGTGCTTCTTATCACAGAAAATTAGAAAGCAACATTTATGTCATTTACAAAAGGCTTCCCTTCCTTTCTCTGATACCATTGTTCTCCAGGCTTCAGGTTTCTTTATATGTCATATACGTCAACTCCTTTCCTCTGCCCTCCCAAGACTCGTTTTTCACATTCACACACTATGCCCTTTATCCTCCCAGCCTCTTCATATCGTCCTCTTTTTTTTGTGACGCCCAACAATTACCTTCCATTTCCCGGCATGCTAATTGGTCTGCAGCAAGATAGTCTCATTCAGGGATCGAGGGCCGTGGGAGTCGCAATTAATAATGGATGTCATTACATGTCGCTTCTTGTGAAAAAGACCTTGTTTTTCTATTTCAATAGAGCTCATTAATTTTGGCAAAAAAACGTTGCCTTGTTTTTTTTTTTTTTGTCTACAGTAGAGCAAAGGCAGTCTGATGCGATACGGAGTGAAGGAGCTAATTAGCTCCCACCACTGTTGTGCAAGTAACACATTTGTGGCTAATAAGCAACTTCAACCGATGTCACCTTCCCATAAATCGTACATATGACTTCTTTTCAGGAGTGACAGCCAGACCTGCATGAGTATAGGTGTGAAATTCTGTCTATGCTTTCGAAATTGTGTTAACCTTCACGAGATTTGCCCTTCATCCCAATATGGCCTTTGTCATTACAAATTAAAACATGAAAAACATGTAGAAGAAGAAGAAAATGTGTGTGAGCAGAATTTAAGTCGATTCTGGATGCTGCAGCATCTTGAACATGTTTTCACATTCTCTAGCCACAAGCTGTTTAGACTCACTAGAGGGATTAATATGAAGCACAGAATCTGTGGTTCAGCTCGTCTCTGAGATTATATAACAAACCCCAGCTCCACTCTTTCCTCACGTAATGAAATGTATTTCATTTTGAATAATGCAGCATGGAGGCCAATGTTGTGAATTAATTTGCTTAATCAGGAAACAGAAGAAAAGTAAGTAATGCTATAGGCAGGCCAACTATTAAATTATCCAAAGTTTACACCGCAAATTAGTGATGGGTAACGCGTAACGTTTTGAGGCCTGGAATTTTACTTTTATTTGCCATTTTATTCTGCTTCAAATGTTTGAGAGATGTAAAGCATCGGTCAGTGGTCCAGTCCAGTCAGAAGTAGTGTATCAGTAGATACGAGCATCTTAGTAAAGGAAAGTGAGTATACTGAGTATACAAGTGTGGGTCATTCCTTGTATGCGGTGCCTTTTCTATCCCTGGAGAAAAAAAACAACAACTCATATTTACTGTCATGTGACACTTGCCACTTTCTTATTTAAAACTCAGAAAAATATACAGTGTTTTAAAAATGAATACATTCCACTCAGTACATAGACGTTTTGCTTTTAAGAAATGAACACAGTCTACTCTGACATTGCTTTCATGAATACACATCACATTTGGTGGGTATTTCAACTCACTACGCTGGTCCCTTTCATTTTTAATAATTTTAGTATTGTTTTATGACAGAGTGGATGTTCTTTTCATACATCTTCCATCCTGTTAGGAAATAATGAACAGGAAATCAGTTAAATAAAATCATTTTAAACATGTGAGATATTGCATATATTTAAAATATGTTCAAGGTCAACCATTATTCTGTTACAGTGACTAATTTTGCTGTTACCAGGATAAATCTTGCCCCTGTATTTACCCCTATAACATTCCTCCTCCCAGGCAAAAGCTTGTGCTTCCTAACAGAATGGAATATGATTGTACATTCAGCTCAATTCGATTTTATGTGTATGTCGCTTTTCACACTAGACATTGTCAGAAATCAGGATGTGATGGTCATGTAAATGTTTTTCTCACGTCATTATTTAATTTTGAAAAATAAACTGTATATGTAGCTTCATATACACAATATGGCCAAAAGTATGTGAACACCTGACCATCACAGCCATATGCAGTCCCCAAAATGTTGCCATAATGTCTGAAGCACACAATCGTCTAGAATGTCTTTGTATGCTGCAGCATTAAGATTTCCCTTCATTGCAACTAATGATGCGTTCAGACCAAATGTGGCAAGAGCATCAAAGCAACCAGAAGCCTTACAATTTCTGTGTGAGACAGCATCTCTCGGTGGCGAGCAGCGGCGTAACCTTTGGTGGCACATCTTGGGTGGTGGGGGCGCCAGAATAAAGTTGAAGTCCGAGCAACTTTATGGTAATGAGCTATGATGTGGTTCGACTGCAGCCAATCGGAATTGAGAAGAGCTCCGCTCTAAAGAATACTAGACAACACAATTGTGTAAAATTTTGGTTCTGTTCAAACCGTTCCCAAGTACAATAGAGGAGAAATTAATAATTGTGGTTGTGGGTTTCTCCATTATTTATGATGTGTCCATGTTTCCATACAGGGACATAAATAATTAAAAAAAACCTTTAATGTTAATTAAAGACCATGGCTAGTACATGTCCTATAAACCACATGTTGAAATTTGACTTAGTACTTAGCATCAACACAAACGTCACACCACACAAATTTTCTTCCCAAACATGTAATCATAATTTTTCATTATTGTCCTTCATCAATCGATTTCTTACCTTCACATTTAAAAGATTTCATAAGGTTAACTTATACCCTACTTGTGGTCAAGCGACACAAAGATACTGGTTGACATGCCTGTTTGCTTTGTGGCCCCTTTAAGTAAAGTTTGCTAGCCCAAGCATTTTGAACAGACTTGTAGCCACCTATTTCATCTGCATCATAGAGCGTCAACGAACTTCGATAGCGTCTTTGGCAGGGCAGCCAGAGCAAATTATGACACACTCGCCGCTTTTGGTCTGAACACACGGTAAAAGGGCAATATTCATGCCCATGGTTATATAACAAGCACATATGGGTGTGACGGTCAGGTGTCCACATACATTTGACCTTATAGTGCATGTCCACGAGGCACCACATACAAGAAATGATCTGTGTATGGCCTGCACCACCACCCTCTTGGGTTAAAAATGTAGTTTTAGGAGATTTGATGGTTAGTGAATAGTGTATGTTTATTCCAAGCTGCAGTAATAATATTGTGTAATGTTACTAAAATACTAATAACAGGATAACTAATACCTGGTAATTTCAATAATAATAATATAGTCAAGCCAATTTCATATGCATTTTTGTGAAGACAGCTGTTTTGAAATTCCAAATTCAAACCCATCCAAAGCCACGCCGCTGAAACACTGCTTAGACTAGAACCTGCTGAATGCTCGGGCAAGAAGTGGAGCTGTCTGAACTGACAGGCAGCTTAATTGACAAGCACCTACACATGCATCCTTGCCCTGATTTGATGGATATTTACATCATTTCAGAACTTCACATAATATTACCAGAAGTGTATTGACTATATTTGTGAACATGTCATATAATAGGGACGAAACTGTTCATCAAGGTTTACTAAATCTTGTAAATTAATTGCTAAAAGCTTAAGAATATATCCCAGTACTCCTTTTACAAAGTGACAAAGTGATGTACACGTACATACACACTTGAAACTTTATCTTTTAGAGTCCAGATTTGTGACGCCCCTGTAACTGTGAAAGGAAGAATGCATGCATTTCCCCCATGTTACACATGTTCCAGGAACCTAAAGTATGCACAGTACTGAATATTACACAGTCGCAGATGCACTGAATATAAACATAAACAAATACACATACACGCCCACACATCTACCAATATGAACATACTGGGGGGTTGGCAGGGGGACAAAAAACAAAACAAAACAAAAAAAAAACACTCCCTGAAATTGTAGCGCGTTGTGTGGACGTCTAAGGTTAATTATGCTTCAACCTTCATGCAGGACCTTGCTCTATCCAAACGACACCTATTAGTGTAAATAAACTTTAAAACGGTCAAATGGTTCCTGAATAGCTGTTTTTGTCTCCTTAATGCATTTTTAAAATAAGCATACTGTTTAACTGTTAATTGAGTTAATGGACTAAAGTGATATAAATAGTATGTGTGTGTTTTTTATTCCACATTTAAGCATATGAAATTTCACTGCACATTATGATTTATTAGGTTCATCGAGTTACTTTTTACATGCATTCGTAATTGCCTTTGTGAATGTTGATCTCAACACATTAAGTTACAAGTATGATACTACAACAACACCGTATTGTGTTAATTATAGAGCATAAGAGACACTGAGCCAGGGTTATTTTGCACTCCATGACCTTTCTGTATGACTAAATTAACACCTTGTTCATAATTATATTAGCAGTGATGTCACTGTTACTGTGTGTAAGTGCTGTGCAGCACCTCCTCATGCCTGGATCACTTGCTATGCTTGGCCGTCATGCCAAATGTTATTACAGCTCCAGACATTATTTACTGTAGGCACCGCTGTGGAGCTAAGCTCTGAATTATTTTCTCTGGCATGAATTAAAATGGCCATCATCCAGCAATCGCTTCATAACTTCACACAGCGCAGAAGTCACACCGAATCGAATACAAACCGGGAAAGGTCAACACAAGAGATAGGAAACTTGAGATGTTAGTCGCCTTAGCCAACAAGCCAGAGCGTGAGTGTGAATATGTGTTTCTGGGAGGAAAGTCATCTGCCCTAGTTGCAATAACACTCCTGGAAGCGAGCTAACATGGTCAGAGAGAGACAAAGAGAAAGGGAAAGATTATCAGTGAAGGAGGTTAACAAGCATTTTATTGAAGCAGACAGGATGAAGCATATTTAACTTGCATGATATGCTTTTCATTTATTATTATGGGGATAAGCATGCTGGGACTGGAGCCAAACCACTTGTTCTCATGGCCAGTTTATACCTTAATATGCACCATGAAGCCTTACAAGAGATTCTTTGCATGCCACTGGCATGTAGACATTTCCAGACAGTTGCTAGAGTTGCTATGTTGTTAATTAGGGCTCTAACTAGACCCCAGTGGACTGAATTGCTCAGTGAAGCTCTCAAAGTGTCAGCTTTTATTTGTCCCTGAACATTGTATCTAGACTGTTAGCATTTGAGTCACAACAGAGATGCCAAAGTAACAAATATCCAGCTAATTCAGTCTTAATGCATTTCCCTGTAGACTGCAGTGATAGAATCAACATGTTAGCTATCATGATTGTCAGTCGACTGTCTTTTCTGTCCCGTAAACAAATACAAAGCTGCCAGCATTGTTCAGCATATCCAGCTGCTGTCGGATTTCATCTGCTAACAATCCTTAACTATTTGGAGCAGGGTTAGATCTGTATCTTTGTGTTAGATCTGTAGCTTTGTGTTCAGCCTAAACATAGCGACGAATCTTTTGCTGTGTGCTTTAGGAGCGCCAACAGGAAGTTATCTGGAAGAAGACATGAGCCACTGGCAGCTTCATGCACACTACTACCCTCCCCTACTCCGCTCGGCCACTGTCCGTAAGTTCATGGTGGGTTATGAAATGCTGGCTCAGGAGCAGCGTGACCTTACGCCTGAACAGGTCAGTACTGTCAAATATTGTAGCTTTGAACGATTGAATGATTTCAGAGTAATGTAACATTTGGGGTATGCCAAATAAAACACGCTTGTCAAACCTTCTTTCTTACTGGATCATATTCGGGTCTGCAGTGTTTCTGTTTAGAGAACTTGCACTTTATCTGTCTCAGACTGTCATCACTTACTTGTGAGTAACTAAATTGTCCTAACGTCAAAATTCGAAGCAATTACTCCACCACTGAACTGGAGAATACTTCAGAAACTGCACATCAGATGCTTGCTTTCAAGTGATTTGAGGAGATGCAGTTTAGTTTATTTAATGTCTATGTTTGAAAAGCATAAGGCAAGTAGACTTTTTTGAAGTGTTGTGGATTTTTTTCAATACACCTTAATGACTTTAGCTAAATATGAAACCCGGACAGTTTTAGTACTTTGTGCTTTAATTTGGCCATGTCCTTGCTACCTGTCAGCTACTGTCAGACATGTGCCATGCTATATGACCCGGTCTTGTATAAAAAAAAAGAAAAAAGAAAAAGGGGTTGAATTGGAGCCCTCCATCTCTCTATCCTCTCTTCTTGTCACCCCATGTTCCAGCTGACTTACTCACAGCAGGCCGAAAGGCATAATGTCCAGCTCTTGACTGATCTCCATCTGGATGTGTTGATTGATGTCTTGATCAAATTAGCCAGTGCCATCAGGTTGCTGTCAGTCTGCCAGTGTGTCTGTGACACTGTGGCTCTGACTATGTCACTGAGCAAATCAGAGTGGATCACATAAATCCCCTGAACCAATCCATCAACTCTGCACCAGACACTCACCCATCTCATCTGGACCAGCTCATAACCTTTATACCAAGAACCTAATCCAGTATGGCACGTCTATAGCAATCACCCATCCCAACACCTCCAGCCTAACTCCTTGAACCAGTATAATCTCTACATCATTCCTTCAAACCAAACCTTACCAAACCCTTCATACCAGCCACAGCCTACTTCTATGTCAAAACACTCAGTCCTCTACAGAAACAATCAAAACACATTCAAACTAACCAGCTGAACCAGCATAACCCCCACACCAATCAGCCAACCTAATACTGCCACACTCTTTACACCAGACCTAGCCAACCACCTCCACCCAATCCAACGTGCCACCTCTATAGTAACCACCCATTTCAAAACCACCGTGATCATGTAAACCAGTCCATCACCAACACATCAACCACTCAACCCAATACCATCACCAGTCATCCAATGCAACATGTCCACCCCGATCACCTGAAACAGCATAACCAAAACACCAATTACCCAAGTCACTACCCCTACACTATTCATCCAACCCAACACGTCAACACCATTATTCCAACTGAGTACTTACATACCAATCATCCAACCCAACACTTGCACAACAATGACTCACCCAACCCAGTAACTCCGCACCAGACACCCAACTCAATACTTCCACCCCAGTCTCAGCCTACCACCTTCACACCCCTCGACAAGTGGAGTCTTTTTATACTCATCACTAATACATTAATACTATCCTAGCTTTTGCATCATATCATACAGATCTGAGAGAGAACTGTGGTAAGTTAATGTGTGTCTGTGTGTGACTTTTATATCAGGCCATTATGGGAGTAGCAAAGGTGCTAAATGTAATACAGGGGTTCCTTTTTATCTTTTAGTGCTGCAATTTCCTGATTGAATAATTTGGGTTCTCAATGTGGAGGTGCACCTCTAGGGTGATTTAATGCGCTATAACATTTATTATGGCTTAGTGAATGCTCCAGGCCTGTGGAGAGCCCAGCTGCAGATTTGCTGCCGCTTATGAGACTGACCTCTGTTAGCCACAGCACTAGCCGCTATCAAATTGTGCCCGAGCAGCGGGTGGCATAGGAATTAAGCGGTGTGACGCTGTGAAGAAATTGGATCAGGAAATGACAGGGGCAGTAGCCAGTTTAATCACTCTTCCTGAGAGCCTAAGAGGAGACTGTAGCTCCCCTCCTTCTCAGACATCAAAGCTCACCGCTGCTTGTTTTCTGTATGCACCAGGCGTGAATACCAGTCACATCCCTGGGCTCTCTCTATGGCTGTGTGTGTGTGTTATGTGGTGGCGTTGCTATGTCTGCTGACTTTATTGGGACGAGTTCACATCTCCTGTCTCAATTCAACAATAACCCCAGGGAAAATGCAAAAGAGGAACTTGAATGTTTTCTTCATTTTACAGCAGAGTTGTTTTTCTACCGGACATTCCTGCAGAGATGCGGTTAGCCCTTGGTTTTTCAAGTGTTGATTCAAAGCAGCCCAAAACAACTGATTTGCTAAGTGTGTGTGTGTCCACAGGCTGCTGAGAGATTACGGGCGCTTTCCGAGGACCACTATAAGACCAATGTGAAAAGGCAGCAGATTTGAAAATGGAGGTAAAGTGAGTGCTAAGATGTGGAAGACACACTCTAGAAGATCTGCTGAAAATCAGGAAATTATGATTATGCCAAAGAATTTTTAGACACATTAGATTGTAGTGTAATTGGTTGTGGAGAGAAACATGAGACCTAAACACCTGCTCAGGTAGAGATGCTGATACGAAACTAGACCTGAACTCCTCAAATGGATGTCTTTATTGTGGCTGAAACAAAATGAATAATTGAGTCAAACTGTTTAAAAAAGGAAATGTTTGAGATCTCCAAGATCACTTAATCGACTAAAGGATAATATCAGTTGTGTTTTTGTTCCACAGTAATATTTATGATGGGGTTTCATAAATTACCATTCCCTGTTACTGTCCTAAAATGATGACTAACCTTATGAAATATGTATTAATTGCTCATCAACTTTAAAATGGCTTATCAATAAATAATTACCAAGAAATAACTTTTACAGCCTGAAGACACACTTTGCTACATTTTCTGAAGTGCTATAAATCACATTGTGTACCTGAGGACTTCCTTGTTTAAAGGAATATATTAAGGTGGTTGCCCTTTTGCACCTCCAGTGCAAGCAGGACCTGCCACACTCGAGCTTTTCTTCAACTTTTGCCTTAGAGCATTGACTTTCAGAGATGAGACATTTTCCCAAATAAGCCAATTAACAGAGGCACAACAGAAAGCCCTGTGCAGATTCCATCAGCAGTTCTGAATGTGCTGCAGTGTGTGTTGGCCTAGCCTGACTCTATCCCAGCCATCTGCTCCAGTGCCGGGTGATGTTTGAGATGCTGGGCCGATGACACACAAACTGAGAAGCTCTTCAGCATATTGTAGTGATTAAGAATTATAATTCATAAAACAACTTACATTCAGGCTTTAGAGTTGATAAGTTTTTTTGTGTGTGTGTGTTTGTGGTTTGGTTTACTTTTACCTGTTTTTATGGATATAGCCCACATCCTTAACCAGTGATCCACCAGTACCACAATTTCCATGTTGCTGGTGCTGGTCCTGGAGCTGGTGTTGTTCATGGAAACAGGTATATTTTTAGGAACCAGTTCACATTTCCATCAGAATCAGATTTGTGCTTTATTGACCACGTACACTTGAGTATACAAGGAATTTAGGGAATCGGTTTGAAATGGGGTTTCAATCATCAAACACTGATACATTGATAAACGTTTCAGGAGACATACCGTTCTGTTATTAGAGGTGGGAGTTTACTACTGGGATTTTAAATAATAACAAATGGAGGGGTTTTTACAAGTTGTACTTCTGGTTTCATGAAAACGTTAAGGGTCTATGTTCAACACAAATCCATCATCATATACCACAATAATGCACCAAAAGAGAGATTAGTGTTATTGCTTTTATCAGATTGTTCAGATGCTCAAAGTTTTAACATTGGCTTTAAGAATATTGCTCCCATTCCCTTTGTGGCAGTTGCCAATAAAACAGCAGCCATAAATAACTTAAGATGTGGCAAAATGATTACGGTCCCAAGCCCCTGACATCAATTATTTAGACCCTGTAAACAACATCAGAACCATATCTGTAAAGAAGAGCTATTTGTGTCATGGTGCATTGTCAGAACATGGCATTACTGAAGTATATATCTTGTGTTTTTGCTGTGCAGTCTGGGGGGAAAAAAAAGAACAAATAAAAAGCTCATTTCATGTCACAGTAGTAGAGTAAGTGTGATTTGATCAGTTCTGAGTCATTGGAGTCAGATCATTTTCTTCCACTGAACATCTTTAGATTTATCTAAACAGAAATCACTGACTCATGCTCTGTATTCACATGTCTGATAGTGAAATATCATAATATAATGTGTCCATGATTTAAAATAAATAAAGGAACTGCCTTACATATCTGTTGGATTGTGTCCTTCATGTGCAAGTGTTTTTTTGTAATACATTTTGCTGTTCTCTTTTATGAACAAGCTCATGTGTTGGGAATATGCACAAAGGACACTGGGCGATAATGTTATCTTTGGGCCAAGGTGGTCATTTGTCTTCCACCATATATTGGGTCCTTGTCCTGTCATCTGCTGCCTGAACATGTTCTCCAGGGAGCTTTGCTGCTCCTTCACACTGTCCTCTCTGCCCATCCTTCATACCGAACTTCTCCGAACTCTACACTTTTCTCATTAAAAGTGGAACATTACGGATGGCTTTCTGCTTCGAGGTGGAGTATCAATTCTGATCGATCATTCTGATTTCCATGAGAGCGTTGCTGTTGCTAGCACAACACATCCTGAAGCCTTGCAGCACCTCATCCATCTCCAGCACAATTCATGGGTCACGCGTCACATTACCATCCAGACCTCTGTGCAATCCATAAGGAGATGTGTGTTTATTAAAACGTTTGTCCCTGGATCAATCTGGGGTGTGTCCTCTTGGCAGTGAGGCATGCTAGTAATGACAGAACCTCTTTTGTTTTTAGGACTTTTAACAATCTATAATGTCGTAGGATGAAATTGTGCATCATGATAACACCACACGTCTGTGAAACCCACTTTATCACTTCTGCCAGGGGAATGACTATATCATCACTGACTGCCTTATCATAGATTCACAGGGAATATCATTTTGCTTTGCCTAAAACCTTTTTTTTGTCTCAGAATAAAGGTGTTAGACATATTTTTCTACTGAAAATTGCATTCAGGATCTCCGAGTACTCAGCACTTTTTTATGCATACGTCCTAAAAAAAACAACCATGGCCAAGTTTATTTACTGCCATTTTTTCGTACAATATTTTGAAGCATTGTATCACATTTGGAAGGTACACCATCTTCCAAATTCATAAAGACCCCGAGACATGGTTCTAAATATTAATCAGCATCGTGTGGAAATGTCAAGGTCATGCAGCCGTTGTGTGATCATATTAGTCTCTGTACTGCACAGGATTTGTTCTGAAGATGGAATCGTGAAACGTTCATGGCACACTGCAGTCCCTGCTTACGATTACATTTACGAAGAGTTTGAAAAACAGTGTTGCAGTGACAACACAAGTATAAAATATTACGGTTAGGCCAAATAAAGATAAGAAAAATGAATACTACTACTGAAATACTAAAACTAATATTAATACTGTTTTTTGCACCTAGAATCACATAATAATAATGACTCTATAAATATTTACGGCTGTGCCTCAGTTCTTACACTAAGCCCTAAGGTCTTTGTTGACGTGTGCACTTTTCTGATGTTGTATAAGGGTCTAAACGTCCAAGAGGTCAGAGCCTCAGTTCACATCACTTCACCTGGTTACATCACTTCTTCACGTTTTACTTTAACATTACACCATAAACATTTGTGAATTAACATTGCTTAACCATATGTTTTAATGACATTGCGCTTATAAAGGTCTTAGTGTTTTGTAGTTGTTGTTAATGGCATTGAAATGTCATAAAGCAAACTAGGATATAGCCTAATGTGTATTACTATTACCTTATTGTCTTGGCATACATCAACTGTTTTTAATCACGAGTATCAAATAAAGAGATAAAAATAAAATTAATTTTTTGATGTCCATTTTCTTTGTTATCGGTTAATGTTTGACACACCATAGGATTGCGTGGAATGTAGGGTAATATCTTTCACAAAAGTGTGCTCCAATGTGGATAATGTCTTATGTTACCACTATCAGTGGTGGGGGGGGCACAGAGAAAATGTACATAAATAAAAGTCTAAGTACTGGATCAAAATCTTAATTAAAAGTAGAAGTATGGAGGCAAATATCTACACGAATGAAAGTAAAAAAGTATCTACATTTAAACATAGTTACGTATTCAAGATAAAAAGTAAATATTTTTAACCACAAGTTCATCATGACTGATGCATGACTAGCTAGTTCTACTTCTAGTTAGCTAGTTAATGTAACAAACTAAATTAAAAAACTTAACTGACTAGCTAATATAACAAATGTTAAAACTTGTTTAGCTAGCTAATTTAAAAGCTAAGTTTACAAAAATTAACTTGATAAAAAATTACCAAACTCAACAAAAATCTCATGTACTTCTTCAAGTACTTTGAAAATCAAAATCAAAGTAAAAAAAAGCAAGAAGAAGAACCAAGGCCGAAGCCTTTATTTTTGTCACATGTACTCTCGCACA
>JAOTRR010000010.1:939893-951036 GCA_028570945.1 Gogo arcuatus
TGTGTGTGTGTGTGTGTGTGTGTGTGTGTGTGTATATATATATATATATATATACCGGTATATAGCTACCTATATATAAGCTACCGTGCTTATTTACAAAACCCTGCTATAATTTGGAAAAATGCGTGTAGAAACGCTAGTTTGAGATTGTCTTTCAAGGAACTGTTCATTTATTACATGGACATGCCATAGCTGGTGTCTCATTTCTTTTCCTTGGTTGCAAAAAGAAAAAAGAGGGTGAATGTATTTTCAGTGTGCAGCTCAAATAAAGATCAATTCCAGCCAGTGGAGCATGCCTTTTCTTTTGGGTATATTTATAGCTTTTGTGATAGCAGATTGTTGCACACACACACTTTCCATAACGGAGCTGCTCAGTTTGATTTATTTGATAGTGACCATGTAATATTTCATCATAAATTAATATCAGGTGAAAAAAAGGAGCTTTGGGTTGGTTTATATTTCAACAGATTTTAGTATATGAGAGGATCTGTCTAAAGCCAGACTTCTTCATTCCCTCGTTACCCCCTCCCTCATGGCTCAGCTCAAAGCCAACTTATGGTCAAAACATGGCTTTAGTGGAGGGTCCCATCTGTGTTAATTAGAGGACCACACAACTACAGGGAGTCTGTTGTGCTCCTGCTGTCGTTGTTTTATTTTGAGCTTTCAAAAGCTTGTTTTGTCTGTGTAGGTGTATGTATAAACATGACTGAAACAGACCGAGACATAATGTCTTTCATTATATCAAACATTGTCATAGGCTGTAGTCTCATTGGTGTTACCTGATTCACATTTTTTATTAGTGCTCCTACAGAATTGTGGCCAACTCCACGTGTCGCAATATGTCTCTTTATAGTGTAGCTGATATTACTACTTTTTACAGACATGCCAAGTCACATAAACAGGACAGCGTACACCATTATGGTGTGTGCATATTGAAAATATGTCTTCCAAATGGACATTTCTACGCCACATCATCAAGTTTTATATATTTATTCATTCATTTTCATGCGCAATCATCTCAAACGCTGCAGTAAATACACTGAGTTCTCCCGAGTGCCATAAAGAAAGCAAATGTGGCTTTGCTGTGTTTCTGTTATGAACATAGGGAGCGCTTTATAAAATGAGAAGATAGTATTATGGCCCTCGTGCGCCTGTATGGCTGCCTGTGATGCTTATTAATTCTTATATCATGGTTCAGAATTGAGAACAGAGCACATCGCCATGCACCAGTTGTTCCGAATGGACACATACTCAGACTCTGAGGGACAAAATGTAGCCTTCAGGGTTATAAAACAGTCCAAACACACTTACATGTCACATTAAAGCCACAAGTGTTGCGTATAAATACAAGAATGATTATATAAGTAGTGCTTATATACTATCACTGTATAACTGACATATAGCTGAAGTAAGATTTTATTTACAAAGAATTTGACTCTGCAGTTGCTCCTTTAAAATTGAAAACATCATTAAGCATTATACACTGTTTGACTTTTCACTATATAATAATGTATAGTGTTGTCGTTGTGAGGCGGCACAGTGGTGCTGCTGATAGCATTGCTGCCTCACAGTTCCAGGCCCCCGGGTTTGATCCTGAGATCGGAATACTTTCTGATCTGGAGTTTCTGTCCATGGTGCCCTGTGATGGACTAGCATCCCATCTAGGGTGTATTCCTGCCTCACACCCAGTGTTCCTGATCCGAGGATACAGGGCTTATTGAAAGTGAGTGAGAGTGTCGTCATTATGTTCTCATTACGACAAAACAGTCGCTAGCACATTACAATAACTGGAGAAGCTAATTTAGGATAATACAACAGCATTGTTGAATGCTCAATTCTGATTGGTCAGAAGGGTGTTGATTAATTTTCTCTAACAGCAGCTTGGACAGTAGTTCTGGCCTCAAGGTTTATATTAATGCACTTGTTCTAAAATGTTATCATTTCTATAGTAACAATGTATACAGGGATTGTATGGCAATATACGCTCAATATAAACATTAAAAAATACGTAACTGTTCATGTAGTCAAGGATTCTGTGAGCAGATGTTGATTTAGCATTTAAGGAAGGAGTCTCCAGTGTCAGTGCTTTATAACAGTCAGAGGAAATGATGTTCCTTTTAGATTTCTGAAAGCTTTCAGGGAAGAATAATAATAAGATGTATTTGTCGTGTTAACTTCAAGAGAGAGACTATAGAGGGGGAATGATTTTTATAGCTGTTACAATTTAAGTTACAACATGAATTTGGTTGTTTTGCCGGTGTTTACTATTAAATGCAACTATAAATCAATGAACTGTTTTGTTCTTGAATAAAAAAATTGTTAGAGTTGCCAGATTCTTGTGGTATAAGAGGAATAAAACTCCTCAGGACATGTTGTTACTGGAAAATAATCAACTTTAGTGTGGTAACAGTAACACTGCATGTGCATATACATATACATATGGATATGGAAATTCTTGAACGCATCAAAATGAACATTGTCTTAAAATGGGTAGATGTGACTTTCTGAATGTGTCAAATATTTCCTAATCCAGATTGGCTGATAACTAGAGGGTCTCTAACTGTGTATAAGACTTAAGATGGTCAACATTGTTACGAATTTTCAAGTCTTCATGGTTTAAATACCTGCAGAATCATCTCCTGATGTCACATCTTGGAGGTGGGAGTATATTTTAAAAAGACTACACTATATGTGAGGGCAGATATTTGCAGTTTAAATTTTGTATGCTATTGGCATCTTTAGCTAATGCAAATAAATCAGAAATTAACAGTACAGAAAGCTCGTGCTGAGAAGCTAAGGGACTCCCCAATGACATCGTGCCATATTTGTGTAATGGCATAAATGTGACCACAGTACAAAATCATGACTTTTGTCAAAGCAGTAAGACTGAGAGAGAGTTACGGTGATACTGAAGATAATAAAATTTAGATTTACACCCCATTAACTTCTGTTTAGCAATTAGCTAATGGGTTTAGTTAGTATACTTAGAGAAACGTAACATTTTGTGCTTATTTGTAATCTTTAAAATTCAGATGATTAAATGATTGAAGAATGTGTGCGGTGATAAAAATCCAGTGGAGCATGTAGCCCTTCTGTCTTTACTCCTCCTGTCTTCATCCCTCCTCTTGTTTCCTCTGACAGTCTACATGCATGCTGTGAATTGAGTCTCACACCTCAGGCCTGGACACGTCTCTTTTAAAATGTGAACATGAGATGAAATCAAAGAACCATATTTCCATCTCCACTTCACCAAAAACAGAGGTCTGACAGGAAAACAGTCTCTCTACATCTGTCTTCTCTCTCTATCTGTCTTAAACCCCCCTTCTCTCTCTCTCTCTCTCTCTCTCTCTCTCTCTCTCTCTCTCTCTCTCTCTTTTGTTGTCAAATGCATGCACAGACATATATAAAGATAAATTCATAAATCACAATAATAATACAACTATTAATCACCATTACATTAAAAAATGGAGGGATAAATAGAAGTAAAAGAACTACCAATTAGTTGAGACTAAGATGAGAAGGAGGCGATGTTCTCTGCACCGTGTCCTTTTAATGACGCATCCTCTCTTATTTTATGACACATTAACACAAACTGAGCAGCGAGCTCTAATGTCTGCTCTTCTTCTCCTAAGAGGATTCTGAGTTTAGAATTTTCATCCAGTGATAAGAAGGATGGAATCTTTTCCTGTACATTTCAAATAGAAGTTTTTTTCTTAATGAAAGATATTTAGTACATTTCTGAAGAAAGTGTATTTCATCTTGAAGCTCGTTAAGGTTGCAGTGGGTTCAAAGGTGCTGGTGTCTCTCTTGCCAGGATCTTTTGTGACGTCCTGTTTCTATCTGTAACTTGTGATCACCCGAGTGCTATTTTGTTAGACATATTCTCTGTAGTTGTTTCAGTTTGACACGATAGTTAGCTAGTAGGTATTCTCTGTTTAACCTCATATAGCATTCTGATTTTTTGTTCGACTGGACTTCATCTAGCCACTGAGAAATATAGGTAGTTTTATTATCTTTGTGAATTTCTTTCAGTTTGATTGGGTTTAGATCCTCGATATAACGACTCAGGATCTGATTGTTTCAAAGGCATCCAGAATTTAATTGTTCTTTTGGAAACTGCAAGGGACATGGGGAAATGACCCATCATTCACTGCATTTCTCTGGTTGTGTAATATGGCTTTACAGAGTTCTGTGTGGAGCATTTCCACAGCAGGCTTGTCCCTTGACTTTTTTGATCGTAGGAATGTTGAACACCATATTTCTGCACTGTACAACATTATTGGTGTGATAATGTTGTCAATTAATTTTAACCAAATTTTTAATGGGCAGCTGAAATTTAGTAATGGTTTCACTTATTGCATACCGTGAGCTGGCCTAGTGGTTAGCGTGTCCGCCTCCTGACCGGGAGATCGCGAGTTCTACTCGCAGTTGGGTCATACTGATATGAATATTATAAATCACATTGTTTCCAAAGCAAATAGTGCAAGTAAAACATTTTTTTGCATTTACAGAACACACATACCTCAACATTTATGCATAAACAAAATAAACAAAAGAACAAACAAATAAAAAGGAACAATAAGCAAATGAGTATCAGGTAAGCAAGAGATAAGTCTCTCTGTCTCTCTCTTTCTGTCTCTTTTGCTGTCGCTCTCTCTCTCTCTGTCTCTCTCTCTCTCTCTCTCTCTTATGTTTCCCTCCAGTGTGCATTTACAGTAGACCGAACAGTCAGACAGTGACAGGGAGAAATTATGTCCTGGGAGAGATTTACTCATTATATTGAAGTAGATAGTGTTAGACAAACACAGGTCAATAGTCTGACAAGTGTGAGTTTTCTGTCGAACAGTTTAGTTAATTACAAGTCAGACTTGTCTGGGTAAGACAGGACATATCTTTATTACTCTGTCTGCATAACTGTATTAAAGAATTTCTACAATTTTCCAGTTTCATGCTCACCGTGTCTAGGGAAACAATGATGAAATAATTACTGTGCATAAAGAAAGATGTTTATAGATGTTTATACTAATCACAAGTAACACAGAATAATAAATAATTCATATTAGGGTTTTAATTCATCCATTATGACTAAATGCCTTATCCTGGTCAAAGTCATGGTGGGTCCAGAACCTATCCTGGGAATACTGGGAATGAGGTGGGAATACACATTGAGTGGGACATCAGTTCATCGCAGGGCACCATGCGCACACACTCTCAGACTCTCATAAACACTTACAGGCAATTTAGCGTAGCTGGCATGTTCTTAGAAGGTGAGAGGAAACTGAAGAGCCGAGAGGAAACGCCCATAGAGCCAGAGAGAACATGTGAAACTCACACAGACAGTAATCTGAGGTCAGGATGAAATGGGGGCCTTGGAATTATGACGCGGCAATGCTACCCACTCCATGTTAGAGTATTAATAAATAAATAAATAAATAAATAAATAAATAAATAAAAATTATATGATATCAGTCCCTTTCAGAATGTGACAAATATACACTAATAACTTTATACCTACACTTTATAACATTTTATCCCCTTTATAATATTTCAATTATATCCTCTAAACAGCTAGCACCTTTCAGTTATATTCTTCTTCTGGCTACTCCCTAACAGAGCATCATGATCCACATATTCATGATTTGGTACAAATATGGTTTTTAGACCAGATGCCCTTCCTGACGCAACCCTCCCCAATCTATCCAGGCTTGGAACTGGCACTAAGTATGCACTGGCTTGTGCAACCCCAGTGGCTGGGTATTTTTTACCTAATCTGCATGTCTTTGACATGTGGGAGGAAACCGACGCAGACATGGGGAGAACATGCAAACTCCACACAGAAAGGCCCCCGTCGGCTGTGAGGTTTAACCCAGACCCTTCTTGCTGTGAGGCGACAGTGCTAACTACTGCACCACCATGGCACCCACCTTCCAGTTATAATATTTGTACCAAATTTCTCTAACTCATCAGTTAAAATTCTGCAGATGTAATACTCTGCCGCCTTCAAATCAGGTCTGAAGACTGAAATGGTCATGAAAAAAGCTTTTGGTTGATTTCGAATTCCGTTTTGGATCGACATCCTGTTACTTTTGATAAATCGGTTGAAAAATCAACGTATCCTTTATTATCCATAAACCATGAGGGATGCAAACATTTGCGCCCTACAGTATTGATACAGCCTTCATCATTATTACATACACTCTATGGCCAAAAGTATGTGGACACCTGACCATCACACCCATATGTGGGCCTTCCCCAAAGCTGAAAGCACACAGTTGTCTAGAATGTCTTTGTATTATGTAGCATTAAGATTTCGCTGGAACTAAGAGGCCCAAATATGTTCCAGCATGAGAATGCACCTGCACACAAAGCAAGCTCCATGAAGACATGGTTTGCCAAGGTTGGTGTGGAAGAAGTCGAGTAACCTGTACAGAACCATGAACTCAACCCCACTGAACACCTTTGGGATGAACTGGAATGCCGACTGTATGCCAGGCCTTCTCACCTGACCTCACTAATGCTCTTGTGGCTGAATGGGCACAAATACTCATAGCCACGCTCCAAAACCTAGTGGAAAGACATCCAAAAAAAAAGGGGGGGCTGTTTTAGCAGCAAAGTGGAACCAACTTTGGAATGGGATGTTCATCAAGCACAGATGGGTATGATGGTCAGATGTACACATAATTTTGGCCATGCAGTAGTGAACTTGGTGGTATATTTTTAATAGCATTTCTACTACAGACAAAAAGTACCACTGGCAAATTCATAACAGCATTGGAAGCCAGGCCAGTCTTATGAATAAAATATTGTTTTGCTGCAACACAACAGAATTTACTGCACTAATTTACAGTCTTAATCTTGTGTATTATATTAAGTCATGCAGCGAGGATGTGTTCACACTGTGAGTTACTTTAATAGGACTTTGTGTTGGATTTCATTTAACAGTAGTGATTTCGTTCTTCAGGTAATGTTTTAAAGACATTCATAATGAAATTTTTTTAATATCATCAAGCAGACTCTGACGTCACTCTCACAATGTATTATATCTCTGCTCAACAGTAATTTGCAACCTGGTGTTTGAGCAATGGGTTTAATGTAGCATGTGGCACATTTACATCATACAAAAGTGTGTGCATCAGTGTGTATGAGAGTGTGTGTACTGTGCTGTAAGGGCATAACAGTAGGACACTAGGCTATGAACTCAGTCTGGGTTTTATATACACTTGAGTTTTACTGAGATAAGACCATTAAGGTCATTTTGGGTGTTTTAATTATTTATTTAATTTGCATATGAATGCTTTCTTCAGAGGCACTGAAGGCAATCAGCAACAAAGCAGAAATTTCCTGTTTGTGTTTTCCACTGATATAAGTTTTGTGGCTCCTCACAGCACACTCAAAGATAAAATTAAGAAGAATAAAAATGGCACTGCAATCCTGCTGAGGATACGGTATAATCTCAACCAACATAAGATGCTGCACCGGCCCTGCTTTCAGCTTAAACTAATCACAAGTTATCTCTCTCGCTTCGATTTTCCGCAGTTCAGACCCTGGAAAAGTATCCACATTCAGCGGATTTTAACCGAGCCCATTTCAGGATTGAAGTGCCTCTCAAATGCGCCCACTTGCCAAGCCGTAATTATGGGTGTTCGTTTGCAGAGCACACACTGTTCTAGTCTCGATGAGTTCTTCTCTTTATCTAATAACAGCTTCTTGATAATTTCCACATATAGCCTTTCTTTGGTATTAGTGAAGTGACATTAATGACAAAGTTATTGAAGACAACCCCCGCGTTTGGCACGACATTGATAGACATAATAGACATAATGCACACAGCCACACCGAACAATGGTAGGTACAGCAGTTTCTTTATATGTGTGGTGACCTGGCAAAACACTTCAAATGGTGAAATTTGAACACTTACTACTGTACAGTGGTGTGCATAAATATTCACCCCCTTTAACTGGTCCACATTTTGTCGTATTAGAACTTGGAATAGATTATATGTTCTGAATCTACATGTTTATTTTTGGCATGTAGAAATACATCCCTCAGTAATTGCATGCTTGTATCAGTGAGTCACTCAAAAAAGCAGGTTTTGAAGTTATCTGGTATCAACAGTGTTGCATTGAGGTCAGTGAAACTTGATTAATCACGAAAGCAGAAAAGAGTGATATTGATAAGTTAAATCAGTGTCGTGATGCAGGAAGAGAATGTTTTCTTGGTGGAGGGACATCTGATTTCGAATCTCAATAGAATAGAGGTGGGTCTGTCAGTAGAGAAGATGTAATTTCTCTTGAAGAACTCTTCAGGCCTGTATACAATAAGGCAACATTAGAAGCTTGTCACAACTGACCCTGATTGAAATTCTAAATCCTACTACACCAAATTGAGAGTGGCATATTGAAGAATTGGATCTAAAATTGGTGTAATGATTTCAGCACCTAATTTAGTGTCAAAAGCTACTAAAAGCTCCGGTGCACTTCCCAGTTATGTGTTTTAGTTGCCTGGAAATTGACTTGGCCAAAAAAGCTAGGTTTAGGGTTAGATAACATATCATAGATATGTTATCTATGATAACTAGATAACATATCTATGCCAACATAGCATAACACAATATGATACAGTGAGATAGTTAGCTAGTTAAATGCATTAATAAAAACTAAGGTAAAAAAACAAGTAAGCTATATGACTTTATATAACTATTATCCTCTTCTAGCAAATTCCAGATTCTGGAATTATCGTATGTCGTTCATGCAGCCAGAACGCAACTCAGTCTATGTGTGTAGTGCAGCAGGTGGCTGGATTTGGAAGTACGTGCTATTTTGAGGTGCGTCATTGCACCATGAAATAAAAACAGAAACATTTGTTTTCTGAAAGTCAGTAATGAGAAGTGTTTCATTTTGCTTTCAGATTATTGAACATATTTGTCTGCTGGGCAGCTAGTCAAAAACTATTACCTCAGACAAGCTATCCTGACTACTAACAGTGCACAGAATACCCCAGAATCTGGAGATGGTTTTGCCCAGATATTTCAAATTATGTTCCATGTAAAATGAAATAAAATCCATGTTGGGTTCTCTCAGATCACGGCATTGTCAAAAAATCTCCAGATATGATCCTGATTCTTGCAAGAATTTAAAAAAGATGTCTCCGGATTCTTGGGGTTTTGGCAGTGTGACTTGTTCACTTCTGACTTTCCCTGGTATATACAGTACTTTCTGACCATCACCCATCTTTTGTCAGTCTCTTTCTCTACCTTGTCCATCAGTGGAAAGAGACCACCACAGGACCACGACTGACCAGATATTATTTGCGTAGTGCACCATTCTCAACACAGCAGTTTGTGAGAGTTAGATATTAAAGCTATTTTTTTTTCATTCATAATGTGTACTCTACCCCTCAAGCACTGTCACTTTTCACCACAGGACTGCTGCTGGCTACTTAAAATAAAAAAAATTTAGTTGGTGGACTGTCAGAGTGAGGTTTTTTAGAAATCCCAGAAATGCTGCTATGTATGATACACTTAAACTAGCACCACACACTACCATGTCAGTGTGACTGCTGGGCTGAGAATGGTCCATTACAGAAATGATATCTGCTCAGTGCTGGTCCTAGAATGGTACCTTTTTATTGATGGACAGGGTAAAGAGGAGCTGACAAATTGCACATAGCTACATTTTTTATTTAAAAAGTGACGGTAGGTACATCTGAAAAAATTACCAATGAGTGTAAAAAAAAAATGAAATGCATAAAAGACAATTCATGATTTCTGTTCATCTTTAAAGGGAACAAAAGGTCCAAGCTTAACAATGTGATGTTGCAATAACAGGCTAGATTGTGCAAGGACAAAGTGCCCTTCTCTTATTTTGATTTATGCAGCTTTAAGCTAATATTAAATGGTAATATCCCATAATTACCCTGACCTACATGAAGCATAATTCACGTTCACTTTGTAAAGGTCTCCTTTGCCTTTCTTTCATTTCCCTCCAGGTGAAAAAGGTCAGCTGATAGAACCCGGTAGCAGCTGCCGAGCTTTTACATTCTTCCCTTTCAGCTAATCCTGAAATGCACAAATGTCACAGACAGTGTTTGTCTCAATGGATGGAAAAAATGAAACCCCACTGCACAGTTTTTGGTTTAAGTTGAGGGATTGGGTGAGCTTTAAGGATGGGTTAAATAGATAAACATCTACCGCAACCATGTAGTCAAGTGAAGTGAAGTATTACAATCTTCCATTGTGTAAATGTCAACTGTTGACATTAGGTTTTAAAGCTAAGATATGATTGACTATAACATATAATATGCAATAATGTGTGTATTACATATATAATAGAATATGGATGAACATTCTGTACAATAACATTATAATACAATACCATTTATATTTGAAATGAGCTCAGGAGCCAGTGATTTTCTGAATGAATTAAAAAAAAAAGTGCAGTCTGTTTAAAGTTAAAGTTCTTCTGAATAAAATAGTTTGATGGAAATATGTATATACAGTACATTACTATACAAAACGCTCAAAATAATGAAGTGGAAAAACTCTAAAATATTTAAAAAGTAGCATTACAAAAAGCAGTGAACGATTTTTAAGAAATAAATATTTGCTCTGACCTCATTTTAAATTGCATTGACATGATTGTGCCGATAGAAAAATCACTTAATGGTTTGTTCCAAACATCTTGGAGAACTTTCCACTGTTCTGCAGCAGACTTTGTCTCTCACTTGCTTTCATTATCTGCACGTCCCTGAACAGCCTCGATGATTAGATCAGGGCTGTGTCAAGGCTATTCTATTAGCTGCAAAAATCCTTTTTTTTTTCTTTTTGCTTAAGATAGTTATTTGTAGTTGGGAAAATATATAAACCTTTGACAAAATGTGTATAAAAATCTCAGGAGTCTAAGACTTTTGGACAGTACAGCACTTGGACTGGATAGGAAGTAGACTGTATAGATCATGGATTTTCAAACTGATTTCCCCAGTAACTGGAAAATAAATTTCATGGACCCCTTCAACGTATTATGTACATTTAGTGAACATAATACAACTATTGAAATATTTGGCTCATTACCTACACCAACTTTGTTGTAGGAGGTTATGTTTTTGCCTCCGTTTGTTTGTTTGTCTGTTCCCAACATAACTCAAA
>JAOTRR010000010.1:1098801-1113394 GCA_028570945.1 Gogo arcuatus
CACACACACACACACACACACACACACACACACACACACACACACACACATGCTCTGTACCTCCTCATCTTTGTCTCAGGCTGACACTGCTTTGTAAATAGACGCTGAATGTGGCCTTGGCCTAAGTGTTTGTTGGATGGAAGGGCGGCTGGTGTTTATCGTTCTCACATTGTGTTGTGTGCGTGTGGATGTGTGGATGGCCAACCAGATGTGCTGGGAGGTTAAGGAAATGGTTCCTCTTTTTCTCTGGACCATTTCGTGGAAAGGCTCTCCTAGAAATTGGACGCCTGTGTATAGAAGAAATGGTTCCACACAGGTGTGTGTGTGTGTGTGTGTGTGTGTGTGTGTGTGTGTGTGTGTGCATGCACATGTATGTTCTGACTTCATCTATTAAGCTGTAAATGTCATGTATAAAATATACAGTATATATCAGTTCATATTTAGCCTGAAGACATGTAAAGAATAAAATGTTTTAATCAGAAACAATCTATGGAGTGGTGTGAAGCAGAATTACTGCTGCCACCCTGAAGTTGATAATGTTCCAATAACAACATGTCCCGAAGCCTTCTATTCCTCTTATACCATAGCAATTTACTAATGAACAACACCTCATGCTACATTTAAGGTTGTAACTGACTGTTCCAAAGCATTGACACTGGAGACTCCTTCCATAATTGTTATAAAAACGTGACAGTTTCATGACAGAACGCTTCACCATAACAATGAGTAAATGAGTAATACTTGTTTCTTAGTTAAATAAAAACACATTTTTAATCTGTTTATTATTAGTCTTAGATTATGTGGATCGTACACCACATGAGTCCCTGTGAATAAGTTGTTACTATAGAAACAAGAACGTATTAGAACAAGCACATTAATATTAATATTAACCCGGGACATGAATTACAGCCGGAGCTGATGTTACAGAAAGTTAATCAACACCTTCGGACCGAACAGAATGCGGTATAAATAAAAATGAATTAAAGTGCAATAAGTATGGAGCATGTGTTGCATGTGTAAATGAAAAGTTTATTGTTTTGCTTGTTTTTCAGTAAGCCTTGTGTACTTTGTAAAACTCTCCGTTATAAAAGGGATATTATATTGTGCATTTTTACATACACACTATACACGTACACAAATATATTAAGAAAAGAGGAAAGTTAAGGCACCAAACAAGCACCAAGATGCCTCTTTGTGTCAATTTAAAATGGATTTATTGTTGAACATAATCCTTCATGTAATTTTCACCCTTTTGTTCTGTCTGCATTTTTTAAAATTACATTTTTAAATGTTCAATAGGCCTTTTTCTATTGTTGTACAGAGTTACCATACGTACACCGAAAAATGAAAATTAAAATGTAAAATGTCATTTTTTAAAATCCTTTCGCTCCATGAGAGCATGATAATATGTGCAGTATAGGGTTAATGTTCCGCTGCCCTGCTGTGTGTCTAATGAGAGTGTGTTCCAGCTTAGTTGAGCCTTCACACTCAGCTTCATGATTAACTGGCTGTCAAATGTCAAAAGGCATTAGAGCTACTGTAAATGTTTTATAGTACATCCACAAATAGCCACCGGTCCCAGCAATAAATAAACTGTAACTCATCCAGGCTGTAAATCGTACAATCAACAATGCTGTCTGAAATGGTTAAGGTCCTCATCTGGAATGTAGGAGGCACACAGTCACACACATGCAAACACTCTGTATAATCCTCATATAATGTTTACTGGTGATTTCCGAGAACGATATCTGATTTTCTGTGCTACTGTGCTTTCCCTGTGCACTAGCTAGCAAACAGAAGAGAATTACACAGCAGCGTTGTTTTGCCCGTGACCTTTTCTGCCAAAGCAACATAAGCGATTCCAAGTTGGAAATTGGTTTAAAGTGCAGCTGAATTGGATTGCCTAAGCACAATGGACTGGATGCATTTTGCCTGAGAGAATCTCAAGCAGACAAACCTCTTGGAAAAAAAAGAGCCAGCTTATGCCAGCATGAATTCAATCCAATTCGATTCATTGCTTCATCTTGGTTGGCCTGATGCTGGGTTCGGTTGTTACAATCAAGATGGCGAACTAGAAAAACCAAGTATCATGCTTGCCATTCTAATGACCAGTTCATTGAAGATGTTTTGTTTTTGAGTAGAGAGCAGTCAATGAAAAATGAGGATATATTTTGCCTCGCACAAATTCTGAGGAGCCATTTTTGTGCAAGCACAAGAATAAATGTGTAATTTAGCATCATTTGTACTGCTGATTTCTTGAATATGATTGGAGGTGTTGATTAATTTTCTGTAACAGCAGCTCTGAAAGTATTGCCAATTATAATTCATGTTGCAAATTTATATTAGTGTACTTGTTCTAATACATTATTATTTCTATAGTAACAACTCATTCACAGGTACTAGAACATTCACTGGTGGATCTTCTACATAATCTAAGGCTAATAATAAACTAATACGAAAAAAAACATAAAAATCATGTGCTTTTAACAAGGGGAAAAAATGCCTGATCATTAATTTATTGAAGTTTTCTGTAAGGAGATGCTTATATGGCATTTATGGAAGGAGTTTCCAGTGTCAGGGCTTTATAACAGTCAGGACAAAGGACTTTACAATTTCTCTGTAATATGACAAGCTGCATGTTTTTGTCCCATGACCTTCAAGAAAGAGAAAAAAAAACAGCTGCTATAACATAAGCGATATATGGAACTAACTCGTTTTAGGGAGATTTCATAGCATTAAATGTAACTATAAAAGGTTAAAAAGCATGGTATGTTATTTATTAATAAACGCAATGTTGTAATAGTTGGCAGATTGCTGTGAAAAAGAGGAATAAAGTACTTAAACTTTAAAATACTGAACTTTGCAGTGTATCTTATCACACCAGTGTGTTTTTGATTAGTTTCTTATAGCAGCATACCCTGTGATGTTTTATTCCTTACTTCTAGGACAGAAATATCAATGTGAAATCTATAAGTCAAATGGACGACACTCTATTAGGCATATTGTATGGGTAAAAAAAAAGAAAGAAATATGGAGTTGAGGGAGGGGAAATATTCCAAGAAAAAACTCAGAATTTCTGAGACTGAAGTTGAACTTTATGAGAAAAACTCAGATTTTCTCTAAGATTATAATCTCATACATGTCAGGTCAGGTGGAGGTGGATCTATATCTCCTTCCTGCTAATGGTAACCTGTAGCCCATTACAACCTGTCTCAGAGGGGCTGGCATCACCCTACCACATCCTCATCATGTGCAACAATGGTGTTAGAGCAAAACCAGTGGCAGTTAGCTCTCAACATTCTGTAGGGCCACCTCCTTTCATCCCAACTGTCACGACCCTGCGTTCCGTTGGACTTCAAGATATTAGGAGGTCCAGAGATGGGCGGGTGTTCCGGGCATGCAACCGTTCATGTGATTATGCCCAGGCATCTTTGATGTCAACCTCTTAACTATGAAAATCAAGGGAAGACAAAGTCCCAAATACAAAGATTCTAGAACTTACTGGTATGTCAGATATGTATACAATGCTTAGAGCTCGAAGACTCCGGTGGACTGGCCATGTTTGCAGACAAGATGATACAAGACTTCCAAAGAATATACTCTATGCTGAAATTGCTGACTCTCCGCGTCCAGTTGGTCGTCCAAAGCTGCATTTTAAAGATGTACTAAAATGTGATCTTTCTGCCTTTGACATTCCACTATCTTCATGGGAGGAAATGACACAAGACCGCCTTGTGTGGCACAATTCCATTTCCAGAGGTAGCAGTGTGTCTGTAAATAGTTATGTTGACTTCTATGCTAGAAGGACGGAACGAAGGCACCAGAACGCCAGCAAAAGCACTTAGGGACATGCGATTGTCTCGGAACACAGAGAAGCTCTCCGAGCAGAGTATTTTTAAGTTACTTTTTTAGTTATTGTGACATCAAACATGACTGTTGATTACGACGCATATGGCCATGCATGTGTGTGTATAAACTCATAAACATGTGAGAAAAAAACTTAGAAATTCCAAGATTAAAAAGTCACAAATTTAAGAGAAAAAAATCTTGGCTCCGTTTTTTTTTTTTACCCACAATGGCCCTAATATACCATCGTACAAACTTTATCATACAATATTATTATTACAAAACTGTCACAGTGATGAGCCACTGCAGCACATTTTGAAGGGAAAAACAGGAGCTGATTTCATTGGATATCCCAGCCCTATATCATTTGATGATATATTAATTACAACCCCACCCCTTATTACAATCCACTCTTCGCCAGGTTACCATCTGCACTAATGGTCACAAAAATAATAACAATATTTCTGTCACACCATGCCGTATTTTAGTGTTTGCTTTGTGGTGACAACAAAAGTGCTTTTAGATTGTATATTGATGTGCAAGATGTGCTGGATGAAAGAAAATCAAAACTAAAGATTGGAGCCAATAAATAAAAAGAAATGAACAGCAGGTTTCATTATAGCAATTTATGACACTGTATACTAAAGGCATAGTAGGTGATTTTGGAGAAACCAGCAACAGTAAGCTAGATTTTTAAAAATATTTTCTTCCAACCAAATAAATCCCACCCCATCCTTTCAGTGCTCCCTCCAAAGCCATTTCTCCAAAACACATGAACGCGCACTGCCTGACTACTGCTGGAAGACGAGTCCATGAGAGAGAGTGCAGCACATCTTTTTCATATCCTACAAACAAAATCCCCCCCCAAAAACAAAACAAGCCAGACAACATCCTCAATTGTTGCCATCATTGAAAAGCTATAGTGACTTTCACTCTGGTTTGATCTCTTGCTTTTACTGCCTGCACGTGTTAGTCAGAAGGTCCTACTTCCCAGTTGTGAAGTCAGAATTATGAGTATGTCATGTTCAAGTGCTTTGTCCTCAGAGCAAAATGAAAAGTAGCGGACGCAAGATTTCTTCTCACTTGTTTCTTGGAGAAATCCTATTTTGATTCCTTAACGCACGTACTAAATGGCATTATTCTATTATCAAGTAAAGTGTACACAGGTTACAGATTAGATTGTGTACACAAGAAACAGCTAACGATAGTTGGATTACTAAAAATAAACAATTACGTACCATCCACTACTGAAACTGTCCTCTCCTCTGCTATGTTGAAAGGTTGAAGGTCATCCCAACTTGGGAACTCGGGTATCAAAATTATTTCCTATCATAATTAGTTCCTGTTCATGTGCAACTTCCAAGTCAGCAACTCATATTTACTATAATTCTGATCACATGTGAAGGCAGCATTTATTCAACTTCTTTTTCATCGTAGCCTTTTTTACTTTAGCCTTTTGTCAGGTTGCCCTTGTCATGTTGCTTTATATTTTGTCTGGTGGCAACCAATACTACCCATGCTTTCACGTTTAATATGCCTATCTGAGTCCTTATGCACATGCATCCACATTAAATCCAGTAACAAACTGATAAGACCCATCACTGGACGACAGCCAGAACCAGGAGTAATTGTGAACGCTGTACTGTCTCGTGAAAAGGCCTGGCTGGCTGGGTGTGCTTTACTTCAGGGTTTGATTGCAGGTGATAGGAACTTATCTGAAACAGTGCAGGCAAGGCTGCTGTTTATCTTCTGAAGAGTATCGATCCACTCGGATCTTTGAGAGAGAGAGAGAGAGAGAGACGCTGAAGGCCTGGAACATTCTAGACTTACTGATGCGTTTATCCCTCCCTCTCTCTATTTCTGCCTCTCTCTGTCTTTTTCTCTTTACCGTCTGTGTATTCTCAACTTCTATTGGTTATTGCTTCAGCTAGTATCTTAGTGAAATATACAGAACATGCAATAACACTTCACTGTGTTACTCAGAGAGTGAATGACAAAAATAACAATCTGGTTAAAATTTTAACGTGTGTACAGTTTAGCAATAAGCTATCAAGTAGCAGACTTTAGACTAGAGCATTGTTGAATTCTCAAATCTGATTGGTCAGAAGGTGTTAATTACCTCCGCCAACTTTATTGGAGGTTATGTTTTCGCCTCCGTTTGTTCGTTTGTTTGTTTGTCTGTTCCCAACGTAACACAAAAAGTAGTGAACAGATTTTGATGAAATTTTGAGGAAAGGTGAGCCATGGGTCAAGGAACAACTGATTAGATTTTGATGCACATCCGAATATGTATGTGGATCCAGGATCCAGATATGTATGCGGATTCAAGATTTATTTGTCTATTCCCAACGTAACTCAAAAAGCAGTGAACATAAGTGTTTCGTAACTGTGAGTGTATTTTGCGCTATGGAAAAAGTCTTCAGGATAGATGACTTTGTGCTTTCTGATTTCTGTGTAACAAAACAAGCTACATTTTTTGTCATTACTTTCAAGAGAGAAAAAAATAGAGGCTGAAGAACTCTTTATAGCTGCTATAGTTTAAGTAATAACAGGAACTAACTCATTTTGTGGCCTTTGTATAACATTCAGTGTAGCTATAAATGATTAAAAGCATGACATGCCATTACTGAATAAATTAAACATTGTAATCATTGGCAAATTATTGAGGTAGAAAAGGAATAAAACACCTCAGGGCATGCTGATATTGGTGGAAATTAATCCACTTAGGGATCGTAAAATGAACTCCGCTTTGCCTCAGACCGCATCACATCAACCCGTTAAGGATCATTTTCTTATTACAGCCTGTTGTGTTATGTTTTGCTTTTTACTTATTACATTTACACATACTACATTCACTACTCCTTTAAGACAATACAAAGCAGTTCTGCTTCACCGACAACCACCTTAACTGAAATTCACACGATTATCATCAGTCATTAAAAAATCAACATGTGTGCTTTGTTTCTCTCTCATTGCCTCTCTTGTGTTCGTCCACTGTTGTTGTCTCTCTGCAGGCTCATCAAGCTAAACACATTAAGCCAAGCAGGCTGCGATTTGGCAAGGAACACTTTCTATTTCAGAGCTTCATTAATCTGGGGAAGGATGGAAATTTGAACAAAAAAAAATGCTCCTTGAAAGACATCAAGCGTTGCACCTTGGTCCCAGAGCACCTCACAGAATTAGTTATGTGCGACAGACATAACCTGATTGCAAGGCTGATGAAAGTGTTCAACTGCAATGCCTTATGGATGGATTATGGAAGCAAAATGCCACTTGAGATTCACTGGGAGTGGAGGACTTTGGCAATGGATTTAATTTATAATGCAATACGAGGGGCAATGAAAAATGGTGCAAAAAATCAGTGAGTAGATGTGTCAGGGTGTTTAATTGGTCTTCGCAAAGTATGGGGGTGGGGTGAAACCTGTGTGCATGCTGTGAGAGGTCAGAGCCTATTTATACAGCAAAAACATTCCCCTGCCATTCACATCTGTATAGCTGCTTGTTCGTTGTGACAAAAAAACCACACACAGTATGAGTGAACTATCTGACCTCGGTTCTCAGTGCATAGTCCCCGGTCTGTCTTAACCCCCTTTTGATGTATCACGTGCTGTGCCTTATGGCTACAAGCATAGAAGAGTGCTGAGTAACTCTGTAGAGTCTGTGTTGATAGTTACATAGTGCACCCTCACACATTCCCAGGCTCCAGCAGCTGTGGACGACCTAAAGAGCAATCTTTTACCTCAGCGTGATGAATGCCATGTTTTTCATTCTGTACTCTGTCATGCTAATTTATCACCGTGATTCTAGCATTGTGTGTATGCACAAGGCTTAGCCTGACATGTATGCCTGCTCGCAATAGAGCAGAGAACCCACAGCGGTCAGACAGCAAGCACGGCCCATTCATCTTCACACCTTTGTATAGAAGCACATACACTGAGAGTGTGTGTGTGTGTGTCTGAGAGAGAGAGGGAGAATACAGGTCAGGAAATCCACAGCTGTTAGCATTAACCTTCCACATAAACCTTCACTAACCTTTGTCTCTGAAAGGCAACAAAAACCGAGCTATCCAGTGCCGAGAGCTGCAACGAAGCTATTATGATCCTGTTACCTCTCATTTACAGTTTCACCTCTGACTGGAGGCAAGTGGCCTTGCTTCAGAGGTCACTCGCTATTTTGCAGGCTGATAGAAAAGCGAATGCTGGATGGGAAATCAGTACACACACGATTAGCTGCCATGAAATGAGCTCTGAAGGACAGATATCATGTCAAGAGATTATGCATAGCGTTTAAGGTGTATTTGAATGTTATTGCACTTGCTGAAAGTGGCTTAAGTTGCACCATTGCAAGATGAGAGTTTCATAGCTGCATAAACAATGACCTTGTTTAACTCCATTGCGGAATAGTGTGGTGGCGTTTGAAATTTAATTTACTATGGAAATAAAGTATATCTCAGGATACATTAAGCAAAGTTAATTATGCTTTAATACCATCATAAATGTCATATATATACAGAGAGAGAGAGTCACTATATCAGCACAATTACTGTACATGATCTAACACCTCTTTTTTGTATGTCTGGCAGGGCCAATAAATCTACCGAAGGAGTTTCCTCCATAGACTAGGGGATGATGGGTGTGTTTAGGCTATGCAAGAAGGAGCAAATAATGAACGGAACACTTGTCTCTAACAACTAATGCCTGCACTTAGTTTAGATTTCCTGTGCAGACTAGTTGTTGAGTTGTGGACTCCACAAACAGAGGTTCGCATTTCTATTGAGCTTGTTGTTGAGAAATGATAAGTTCAAAGAAGATTTACATTCTTAAACTTGCTATTTCTCCTGCTGTGGCAAAGTTAGCATGGCTAACATGACTACAGGCCAACACCATATCCATTACTAATCTATTATACAGTATATAATGCTATCATTGTTTTCCTTGACTAAAAAAAGGCACTTTGGATGTAGCTCTGTGGTGCATTCAGCCTCTTTTTCAAGTGTTCACAATGTAAACCAAGTCCTCCTAACAGGGAACACTGCAGAGGTAATACCATAGTAGTTCCACTCTGTTTGTACCTCAGTCCCCCACAAATTCACCCACTGGGGTGGGATTCCTCACTTGAAACCAGCATACAACCACATGCCCATCCAGTACCCGTAGAAATAACATGATTCTGCAAATGCAGACGAGCTCGACGGCATCTGTGTCAGTAGGGTTCTGTAAGGTAACATCCATTAGAAAAATGGCAGCTCTGCACAATCGACCTCTTCTCTGTCTCTATGTATTGTCAGAACCTCCATCAGTGGAAACCTCTGCCCACAGAGATGCACCCCCTCCCCCCACCTCGCCGATTGTTTTCTCCCAGGGATCCATTATTGCAGCGACACACAGAATGCAGTCCGCCCATTTCCTGACTGGAGTTAGATTAGCATTGAGTGCAAGGAAAACAAGGCCTGCATGCTATTCTGGGTGGAATGTGACAGACCCTGTGAGTAGCATGCCACCCATGAAACTAGAGAATAGGACCCTAAGCAGGGCAATCACTCTTAGATTACCCTGAGGTAATGGGAGAATTTATATGACGTTGCAAGAGATTTTGGCTTGCAAGTTTGGAAGCCAACCATGAGGTAGGAAGATTTGCTGAAAAAGAGAAGACCACATGAAAGATATAGACAACTGGATTAGATAGCAAGGAATATGAGAAAATAGAGAGGCATAGCAGAATTCTAGTGGAACCGAATTCAGAAGCCTCCTCTCGCCTTTTGTGTCTAATGTTTCACAGCCTCACTGTAAGTCTATTAACCATCCTGTGCTAGGTTATTGATAGAGGTGGTACAGCAGGCCCAAGGTAAAGTGTTGATAAAGGCCAGAGGAGCATTGGCGATCAATACTTCTAATGGCTTTGTATTATAAGTGCATGCCTGAGAACATCCTCTTAGTCCTCAATTAGATCTCATATAGCATGGTAAAAATGTTTGGAAAAAAAAATGTTTGGCCTCCTCTTTCAGTGAGAATGGTGCTCTGAGCTAGACAGAACAGAACCTGACATTGAAACAGTGACTTTCAAGTGGTCAACAGTAGCCTGTGGCTTGATTCAAGATTTTATTCACCTTATGAATTGCCAGGTCTGGGTAATTCTGTCTGCAGTATTTTCAAGGTTATGTGCCTACTTACATTGTTTTTAGTTACTGGGACCAAGGGAAGCATTTATACTTCCCTGTTTTAATTCAGAATCTATTCACGGCAAGGATTTATGGGAGCAATTTTCATTGTAGTCAAAGTCAAAATGACCAGGAATTGTCCTGAACTTTATACGAACAATATCTTTAATTCTTTATTTTTTAAGATGTGCTCAGATCTGACATGATAAATGATCTGTGAACAGGGGGAAATTTACAGACTTTGGCACACCAGACTCTTTTCAAGTCACTTGAGCATCTAAATTGGAGATATGTGACTGCAAGCGTACATTGCACTGAGTCATAAAATTCCACACACACACAACTTTCCCCTCTGTGGCAAACTTCACAAAAGTCTAAAGCGTGCCTTTCTTTTTGCATTGGGAATGATATGTGGAAAGAATAACAATGGCTGAGCAAATGGAGACAAATTATGGTGTGGGCTGTTGATGTGGCTGTCAAAATAGGTGTAAAAAATGAGAGCTGGGATTGTCTCTTGGACCTTGGGCAAGGAGAGTGGCGTGGCAGTTTTAGGCATAGCTGAACTTGATGTAAACTTTGGGAGTGCTTTATAATGACAACCATGTATGTTTGGGTGATGGGCGCTCAGCCTTGGTGGACGCATGCACGAGTGTGTGCCTTAAAAACTGGAGATGGACACCAGGCAGGTTCTTTCCCCAGATAAAGAGATCACAACAGCCCGGGGCTATTTACATTCCACTGGCAGGCCATGCATATTGCTCATTTATAACCAAGACAAGGTTTAGCGAAGGATGAATGTGCAAGTGATCAAAAGACAGAGCAACGTGTCCCTCTGCAATCCCGCCTGTGATTTAACAGGTACACCTGAATCTGAAATGAATATGAATGCAGCACAATGGGACACTGAATAGACCTCTGCATGACCTGCAATGTAGTTGTATTAGGATCTCTGGGAGAGTGATTTGTGCTCTTCCTTACATACTTCTTGTTTTAGCAAAATAAAAGACAGATAAGACTGGGCCAGCAGCCCAAATATTTCACAATCTCCACAACTTCATAACTGAACATTACTGTCAGTTATGCCAATTTCACGCTTCACTGGAAAAACTGATACTGTGAACACTAAGTATTAAGTAGATCTGTCAGAGTTCATACACTAGGAATCTGAATTTGGATTCCATTAGGAATTTCATCCATACTGATAAATCATTGTAACTGTGCTTATAACTCTTAGTAAGTTTGCATTCTTTGATGCAATTTTCATAAACAGTAATACTGAATAATAAAATCATGTTGTAACATATGTCTATTTGCTATAATGTCATGTGGTGTAATGCTCAAAATTTATAACTAATTATAAACTGTGAATAATTATATATCAGCTGTAATATTCATTGCCAATTATAAAAATAAATAAATAAATAAATAAATAAATAAAATGACTGTATTTTTGTCACATTGTCATTTAATTGCATATTAATTCCAAAAATACAGACACATTATTAAAAGGTTGGGAAAAAATATAATAAATAAATAAATAAATAAATAATCATCATAATCATCATCATCATCATCATCATCATCATCATCATCACATTTTTATAGCACTGTACTTAACCTTGGAGGGAGGAAGCTTGGTGCTTGCAGACCCAATGACTCTCAACAATTAATGCCAGCTCTTTTTTATTCAAGTCACATTCGAAGCCTATAGAGGCCACAATGCTTGCTGGTTATCTGTGAACCCTGTTCTGACCTCTGCAGTGGCCTGAATCTTACTCATGGACTGTAAACGCACTTTGCTTGGAGTTGTAAGGGAAAAAGTCTTGGCTTAAGGAGTCTCTTCAAATATGAATGAGGAATCCGGTTAAAAACTGAAACTGAGGTGAAGTGCATTGAGTTTTGACCCCATGTTTTTTGGGGTTTTAATGAAAACTCCTCCACAGCTTTGAAAAACAAGCGAGCATTGTGTACAGTTCAGCAAGTCGGCAATGGAGTGGTTTGTGCTTTTTCTTACACGCCTCTTGTTTTAGGCAGAAAAAAATCAAGGCAGATGAGACTGGGCCAGCAGCCCAAATATCTCACAATCACCACAACTTCATAATATAACATTACTGCTGCTAATTTAACATGTACCATTGACAAAACCGATACTGCTAACACCAGCATCAATCAGATCAGTCAGAAATCATACACTAGGAGGTTTGTACTGCCTCGTTTGGCAGAAGATCTGTCTTTTTTTGGGGTATACACGTGGTAGAGATGTGGTAACCGAATACAAATACATAATTCAAATTGAACAGATATTGTGTTCTAGATAGACATGAATAGGAAGTGCACTTTTTAAAAAATAAAGTTTGCCAAACGTTTTCCCAGGGTATCCTGTTGAGACTAGAAGTGTGCATTGGGACTGAGATCCGGTGGGATGTAACAAAAAGTCATGCAAGCTGGGTTTTTGTCCTTTCCTGTGGGCGCAAGAGAGCTGTCAAATATATACTGAAGCTTAGGGGACAAAGAAAGACCACGTTCACTAACATAAACATGCAACAACACATGATGCATTTACAGCATCTTTAGTAACTGCCTGGTCAGGATCATAGTGGTTTCAATTTGGCTGATAGTTTGTTTATATTGTGGGATATAACCAGAACAGGACCAACCAAAAGTCTTTTGACAATATCATATCAAGTACAAATAAAAAATAGTTGCTTCATGAATGGTATTTTAAAAAATGTGTTCCGCACACATCTCTAGTTGACAACAATTATGAACTCGCGTGATGTAGCTGAGGTCGAGGAACTATCAGAGCCAGAATTCACACACCGTGCTGACAGTGTTGGCATTGCTCTGCCTGTTGTCTCCCAGTGTTGAACCCTTCAGTTCAGGTCATACCCTCTTTGAATTTAAATCCAAATAAGGGTACAGATGTGGATTATTTGGAGGAATAAACATATAAAAATACAGGTACTGGCAGGGTGTTACACACCTAATAATTGGTATATAGAATTACCAACGCATGCCCCTAAAAGTCCAAGTTCTGGGTACTGGGTTACAATGAGGAGCCCCTATTTCTGCAGCATTTCTGCATCTTATAACTAATGCACTATATTATCAAAGGTAGAGAAGGGTGCTTAATTAATTCAGGAGTTTTAGCTGTTGCTGTGCAACCCATTTCTAGAACTGGGATCGGTTTCAAGTGATAGCTGTCTCTGCATATTAGAGTATTTGCCGTGAGTGTTACGAGGTGTTTTAATTTACAGCATTTCTGATTTGCCTTGGTGTGTGGCCGCACGCTTCCTTTCATTAGCAGACATGGTTGAATTTGCATGCAGCCCATTTCAAATCCTCTGCCATGGCATTCAAGTTTCCGTCAAAATAATGAGCGACTGAGCGTGACTAAGGATTATCAAAAATCAGTGCAAAGGAAATCAAGATTTATTATTTCTAAATCACTGTGGAATAACATAAGCAGTAAAACAAGAAACCTTGGCTATGATCTGTGACTTAAAAGGTCAGGGCGTAATCCTAACTGATAAAATTATACTGCCACAATTGTAGCTTTGAGCAAGGCACTTGACCCCAACCTGCAGAAAGATGCCATCCCTACAGATTCCTACAGGTTTGTGTTCCTTGCTTTGGGCAAATGTGTGAACTAAATGACCTAAGAGTAACACTGACATTTTGCGATGCTTTCTGCCTGCAGCAATTGGATGTTGCAGCATTGTACCAATTCTTGTTAACCAGTTTAAGTTAAGCGTAACTGAGTCACGTCTCTCAAATATTTGTTTGATACCCCAGTGAGCTCTAATGCAGTACTTCCAGAGTAGGTAGTCTGTATGTCTGCTTAGCACACTGTCTTTTGGATGTTTTGCTCAGTCAAACAGGGTGGAACAAGAAGTCCAAGAACAAAATCCCAACTATCCCATCCCTGAGATCCATGAGGTGCATCATGGGAGGTCTGTGGGGAATGAGAAAGAGTTTAGAACGGTGCCAGGGGCTAGGAGTTAGCAAGGGCTCCCCCCTCACAGGATAGAGCAAGAAAATAAATGGTTGGTGTGGCCAAGCCCACATTCCCCAGCTGTAACAGTTAAGCCACCAGAGCTACAAGGGTAGGACAGAAACTTCTGATTTGTGGTGAATTGTCCTGATGCTTTCTAATCCTGTTGACTTTTCTTCAGCTTGTTGCTTTGTGTGACCTTTATTTGTCGGAAAATCCCATCGCATAACAATACAATATAGTAGTGCCTGGACAAGGTTCCTTAAGCCTCAGGGTGTTACCTTAGAGCAACTATAAGCCGGTGGTCACCATTATTGTGTGTAGAGTCACCATAGAACCTTAACTGAACTACAAATGGTGCAGATCTGCAAAAATTGGGTTAGCCTGATTGTGATCCAAGCATATCTATTTATTTTGTATTGTTTACTGTTATTGACTCGTGTCCCATTCAGGGTGTCGTTCCACCTTGCACTCAGGATAGGCTCCTGATCCACCATGACTCTGGCCAGGATAAAGCGCTTACTAAAGATGAATAAATGAGTATCTATCTATCTATCTATCTATCTATCTATCTATCTATCTATCTATCCATCCAT
>JAOTRR010000010.1:1127989-1140044 GCA_028570945.1 Gogo arcuatus
TATATATGAAATTAATGAACAATCTTGAATGAGCCACATGTCTATCAGTGATTATTGCACAGCTATTAGCAAGAAGAGAATAGATTAAACATCACTGTGCTTGATGTACTGCTAAGGTGAATCACTATGTACTTTTTAAAAAAAGCAAGATGGTGATGGTAAAGTAGGAAAACATGGCAAATTAAAAAAAATTTCAGGTATTACAATTTAGGAATTCTTCATTATCCAAAATGTATTGAGTGCAGTTGTTGAATTCTCAGGTCAACACTGTTGAACACACTGAATAGACTTCTTTTTCAGGTTTGAATTCCTGAATATTGAATTTCTAGACTGTGGTCAAACAAGAAGAAACTATTAAAAATGGGTTGATTTCGGAACATATTTTGTAAATCTTTCAGAAGCCAGCATCAGGAACAATGAGACCAGCCAAGATCCAGGTTCTAGAAGTATAGGAAATTTATTAAATGTGCACAAAAAGTGAAATAAACAAAAGGAAGTGATATGTAATAATGTTCTGATCATCTGTGGTCTCTGTGTCACTGGAGTATGTTTGGTATCTGGTCTGGTCTCATCTGACATGTCTCTAAAAACACATAGCTTAAATACAAACATTTTCAAGTACAAGTCCACATGTTATCACCCCCTTGTGTCAGGAAAACCATTTCCTAAGCAAAGGAGGAGAGTTTGAAGCACAACAAGATAGACCATGCAAAATAGGAGGGCGCCTTCTTAGAGCTTCTTCACACAACAAGGTCATAACACATTCTCATATTCTCAGAATAACATGTTTACGTGGCATAGAGGTAAACAAATAAACAAGAAAAACACGGAAAATCAAGGAAAACCTCCCACACAAAACATGAATGAATTTAACATACACAGACGTTCTCTACCCTCAAAGAAATCATTTGAAACAAGCAGAAATGAGGTGAAATGCTTTATTTATGTACACGCTTATGATCCCGATTTATAACTAACATGGAAATGAAAGCCAATGTGTAATTGATCTCTCTGAGATTTCAACATGAACGCGCGCGCGCGCGCGTGCACATACACACACACCTTCGCTTTTATTAGCTTAAAAAATGAAACAGTTTTTATTCTTTTGACAAAAGGTTTAGATAGTAGTTTCACCATAGCAAAAAAAAAAAAAAGCCACCTTTATTAAGAATAAAGAGCACCTGAACTGGGGCTTCGTAACATGTTCATAAGACTTTTTAAATTCAATGCTGTAGAATTTATCAAAGGTTTTGTAACATACAGGTTTTCTGTTGCGTGTAACTAGTGGCTTGTACAATGAAAGAAGAAATCTCATTTATTATAAGGATGATTACTCTAAATCTCACATCCTTAGCTTAATAGTTATTAGTTTGTTACTACAGGCTTCGTTAAGCATTGAGATATCTTCTGTGAAGCATCCATTTAAGTCTATTTAGTTAACATATGGGATCCTTAAATATATGAAACTGTAGATGTTAAACATAGTCCTTCATAACCGTGTCCTTCATAAATGCTAAATAAATTACCTTAAATAAATTTGCAGCTATGAAAAGCATTCATTTGGTTTAAATAATCAGTTTTTATTTTAAACAGTGCTTTATAATTGGCTAGATTGTACTTCAGTGGAGGAAAATACAATTCCATGATGCTATATAAAGTAGAAACATAAAACACACTTCCAAAAACATGTGGATACATCATAAAAATAATTAAATTAAAGCCTTAAATCTTCCAGTGTTGCTTTAGAAAATATTTATACTACAGTACTGTTGAATTCTCAAATCTGATTGGTCAGAAACTTTGATTATTCTACCATAGCAGACCTGACAGTAGTTCTGGTTGCAAGGTTTATACTGTATTTATTGTGCTCATTCAGGATGTGTCACATAAACCTTTTTTTTTAAGTGTAATTTTTGATGGTGAGAAGGAGGTATGGAAGGAGTCTCCCATGTCAGAGCTTTGTAAGTCAGAGGTAAAGCTGTAACTTTGTTTCCTGACACAGGAGAGTCTTTGGGACTCTGAGGTTAGTGACATGACAATCTGTATTTTAGTCTTATTAACTTCAAGGGAGAGGAAAAGAAAAGAAGAGGCAGATGGTGGAACGAATGTTTATAGCTACTATAATGTAAGCGATAACAGGAACTGACTTTTTTGCAGATGTTCCACAACACTTAATGGAGCTATAAATTAATAAAACATAGGACGTCTTTTTCTTTGATGAATTAAAAACTGTTAGTGTGGTAAAAATGGTTGTGGTATACAAGGAATAAAACAATTCAGGACATGCTGTTATAGAAAAATAATCAACTTCAATGTAGTAACAGTAACTCTGATTCCTGTCAGCCACATCACACCACACCGTTGTTGATTATTTTCCTTTAACAGCAAAACACCTCATGTTTTTTCCTTACTTATGTTGTGACTTACTTAAGTTGCGTTATGTTACAGTTTTTTATGTTACGTTATGTCACATTATAATATATGTTACACTACATTGTTACTTTATGCTATGCTACATTATGATATATTACATTGTTATGTTACATTATGTTATGTTACGTTACGTTACATTGCATTATGGTACATTATGTTGTGTTACATTAGGTTATGTTATGTTACATTATGTTACACTATGTTACGTTATGTTATGTTACATTATGGTACATTATGTTATGTTACATCAGGTTACTTTATGTTAAGTTACATTACATTGTTACATTGTGTTACCTTACATTATATTGAATTACACTATATGTTACATAACATTACGTTATGTTATGTAAGGATTATTCATGATATTAGAAGTTTAAAAAAATGTTTCTACATATCAAAGCTAAATACGAGGTAGTTTTTTTTGTTTGTTTTGTTTTTAATTGTCACTATTCAGACAGGAGTCATAGCCTATTGATCGACCATTTCCAATTTGAACTAGACTCTCCTGGTGGATTTCAGACAGTGCTTCAGCCATCTCTGCTTGTAGCTTCTCAGATTTTTCAGCAAGCACTTTGAGTGACCAAGCAGCCATCTTGTGTTCTCTTTGGCATTTGATTACTATTATGCCTTTATCGATTGCCCTCCTCTTTTCTTAATGTTCAGTGCAAAGTAATTCTGATGAATGAGTATCATTAAGATCATCAATATGTGCAAGAGTGTAAAAGTTCAGCTAATTAGAATGATGGTGTGTGTGTGTTTGTGTGCTTGTTTAACTAACGCTATATTTCTCTGTGTACACGTTTGTGATATTGTGTACTTGTGCTTGGTGACTCCTGTGAACTGCAGCTACTGCACTTGAGCAACTTAATTAGTGACCCGAGAGCGATGAGACGCTCGCCATATCACCACACTTAATGAATATTCATGCCGGGATAGTTAATTATGAATATAATTAGAGAGCAGAGACCCTGAAATAGAGTTTGTGTTTACTTCTGCCATTAATTATTGTCCTTTTTGGAAGACGCTTGTTAGTCTAAGTTCACATTTAAAAATGGGGTTATCACTGCAGAGTGCTAAAATCCAAACTTAATCTATTTTTTTCTTGGTTATTAGATTAGGCCTCCAGTAGTGAAAAATACTTCCCTGGTAAATGGATGTCATTTATTAGTTTGACAGTCAGCAAATGATGGCTGCTGCCATTAATCAACCAGAGACTGAAAAATGGGAGAAAAATGGGAGAAAAATGGCCGATGTTCATCAATGTGTCTATTCTGAAAACGTACAGAATCTTTTAATGGCACTGCAGTACATCAGGTCTGTTGGGACATTTTATATTGTGATCCATGGTAGACTTTAAACCTGGATTCTTTAGAGAAGGAGTTCCTTTTGTTCTCTGCATTAATGTACAGTTATTTGGGATACACTCTAAAAAAAAAGGCTTACACAGGCATAAATGTTCTTACCTTAGTAAAATGGACCTCTCTTTGGTAGGGAAACCTTTTCTTCTGTGTTCTACATGGGACCTTTAAGTTTTATCACGGATGGACAAACGGATTAACTGTTTAGGTTGCAGTAAAAAAAGGTCGGGCGGTGGTCGCAAATGTTCTTTGGATAGTTAAGGGTTCTAACACCTAATAAAATATTCTATATAGAATCTTTAAGGTTGAGGGTCCAGCACTTGTAGAAAACAAGGGTTCCTCTAGGGTTCTTTAGACTGTTATGGGTTCATACTACGCTAAAATGGTTCTACTTAGACCTTAGACCTAGACCTCTTCCATATGTAACTCTCTGTTTCATGGTTCTACATTAAACCAGTAAGGTTTATAACAGATGAGAAAACAGAAGAACCCTTTAGGCTGTGGTTGTTAGTGTTCCTCATGAGTTCTTTAGGGAGTTAAGGGTTCTAACCCCTAGTAAACTAGTTCTACTTAGAATTCTTCTGTTTCTGGGTTCTATATAGAACCTTTAAGGTTTATCACCGATGATCAAACAATAGAATCATTTAGGGTGTGGGACTTTTTTGGGGGGAAAAAAGGGTTCCTCTTGGGTTCTTTGAGGGTTCTTACCCTGTTTTTATGTAGCATCTGTAAGGGTTCCTGTAAAGAGACTCCAAGTTAAATAATCCTATCTGGCTTTGGTTGTTAATGTTTGTTTTAATGAAATTATTTTTTTTCTAAGACTGCAACATTTTTTATTATTTGTCATGGTTTTTTAACATCTCTAAGGCACTACTGAATTTAGCAAGAGTTCACTTTTGTTTCCAGCATCAAGTAAAAAGTGAACTCTTGGTAAACTCACTAGTGACTTAGGGATGCTAGAAACAATACCTATCTAAAGAACTCTTTGGGAACTCTATTTTGAGTGTAGCACCTTAAAGCATCATGGGGTACTATCTTAAAAATAAAGGTACTAGAAATGTTATTTAGAGTGATGCCATAGAAGAACCATTATTTTTGGTTTCCTGGAAAATGTAATTGACAGATTGATGGATGCAACCATTTCAGTGGGTGCCACAGGGAACTAAATATTTTTCCCACCATCAGTGGTAACATTATATGGAAGGAAGTTCTACGGAGAACCTAAAATGGGTCTACTATGACGTCCCTCTAAAGAACAATTTATGGCACTTTTATTTTTTAAATTGTTCTATATAGACTCTGCATCAGAGAGTTTACCTTCAAGAAAAGATTGAAAGTAGAACCATACAAAGAACTCTTGAGAAACCCATCATTATTTTAATGCTATTGATTAAGGGTTTAAAGTTTAAATGTGCTAATTTGAGGGAGCCCGTCTGAAAAGGTTTCAAGTAGAACCATTTTAGAAAGAATAGAATAACTATCATAAAATAATGCTTGTGGGAACCCTTTTTAAAGTGTAGTACCCTAAAGGGTTCTTTGAGTTGTCCCTCTGAGGTGCTCAATTAATATTATTATGCCATAGAAGAACCTAAAAGAACCTTTTAATTGATGGATTTTTTACCATTTCAGTGGGTACCACAAGGAAATCATTTATATTTTGGGGAATCATTTACAGGAGGAACTGAAATTGACAGAGCTGGTCACTATGGGGAAATTTAAGTCAATTTTAAAGGATCGAGAAAATAGTACTACTGGTCAATGTGATTGTTCTTAAATTTGTTCTAGCATTGATTCTGAAATTGTACATGTTCTATCCGTGATCTTTTATTGCATAGAAATTAGATATTACAGTATGTTTGTTATGGCTGTATGTGTTTGTTTGTATTTTACTGTTATAACAATGGTTGCTGTTTTCTTGGCCAGGTCACTCTTGAAAAAGAGATTTGAATCTGAATGAGGTTTTTTTTGTTTTTGTTTTTTTACTTGGTTAAATAAAGGATGATGATATTTTCCCACCATAAGTAATACCATTATGGGGGTAACTAAACTGGTTCTTTAGGGAATCTTAAGAAGTTCTACTATTAAATCCCTCTAAATAATTCATGGATGATACAGAAACATATAGAACCTTACAAAGAACCCTTAGGGTTTAATACTAATGATTAAGGTTTAAATGTTAAATTTACAAATTTGGTTGTCCATTCATATGAATTTCATATGAAATTTTTCAATTTTCAAATTTCAATTTCAATTTCTTTTTTTTTCTCTTTTTTTTGCTGCATGTAAAACCTGGCAATCAGACAGATGTGGGCAATCAGACAGATGTGAGCTTCCAAGTCTGCTTTTACATGTTGTTCATGTTGTTCAGGTGAGCGTATCCCACCTATTTATTACTATTGGTTGCATAATAAATATGCATACTGCAGTGTTTCTCAGAAACTCAGCCCTGACCTTTTATTTCCAAACAATGTTGATAAGCTCCCTCATGATTTGTCATAATTGGTATGTTGGAACCAAAGCTTCAGATGTCTTGCATTAAATCAGTGCCTTCCTTTATAAGTTCAAGTATGGATGTCCAAACTGAGATATTTTAAGAGTAAATGCCAAGTTTTGAAATAGCAGTGCATGATTTGCTCAGAATTATAAAGGTGTTAGTTGCTAGGTATTACTTGTGAAAGAATTTATTCGCCGCTTTCTTAGGCTGTCACGCTAATTAGTGATGTGACATATAGAGATAAAGATATTACAACAGAAAATAGTAAAGAAGTAAAGTGTTACTTGAAGGAATGTTTCCTCTGTAGAGAACTACTGGTCTGTGTTTTTTGTGTTATATGCTTTAATGGATATATCATTAAGAATTCCTATCCAGTTTGTGTGTATGTGGATAAGCTTTGGGACTTTCCCAGGCTTAAGAATTTCAGTAAACCAGGGGTTTTAATGGGGTCTCCATTGCACAAGATTAGTTCACATGCTTTATACATATTTAATGTGCTCAGTGTGCTCTGTGATGGTAGAGCCCTGATAACAGTGTTATTTGTTTATTCTACACACAAAAATGCTCATCCATCTGTTGTTTCTAACCTAATAATCCAATTTGTTTGCCCATGCATATATCTATATCATGCAGTTCTATATCATGCAGTTCTTGTTCGCCTTTTTGACAGGGTGAAAAGAGATGAATTTTAGAGATGAATCTTCTGGTCAGAAGTTTTTATCTGATGCTGCCAACAATTAGGACAATGACAATTCAGCTCTCACTGGAGTGCAGGAAAATGAGCCACCCAGTCTGTAGAATATTTCTGAAATGGATTAAATGTCCTACACAAGACAGATAGATTAAATGTTGGCAAATATTGACATTAAGTGGTGTGTAAGGCATACAAATAGTAAACGCACAAAACAAGAAGACTGTCCTCCATGCAACTCATCGTACTGGCAGTTGTTCCTGACATCTAATTAAAATGTACGCAGAAAGCAAGCTGTCTAGAGTGTAAACCCACTTTCTCTCTGGTTCTTCTTACCTAAGGGTGCTTTCACATATTTAGTCTATTTAGTCTGTTTGCGTCGAACCTGGATGTTTTCCCCCTCAATGTCATTCATTTATGCAGGTGAAAACACAGCAGTCATACTTGGGGTGTGGAACAAAACCACCGGTCTAATGTGGTTTGACTGTAGTGAGAAAACAATTCTACCCTGAATTGACCCAAATGCAGGACGTGAAGCAAACATGCCATGTATTTTGGGGAAAATGTATGCAGTGTTTTTCTTAGATACAAACTGCTAAACTGAGCCTCAAGGTGCAAACTGAACCGAAGGACAGAACTGTAGCTCTGTAGGAACGTGATGTTTTATGTTCTGGATATTTGGACTATTAACAGATTGTCTTTTGTGAGATTAAAAACTGGGTGAGCGATACAAAACATTCTACTTATTTATTCAGTGATCAAATCATTTGTTTAGTGTCTACTCGATATTCTCCATGCTGAGGAAATTTTTGTAATTTGTACACACAAGTGGTCTATGTTTTACATGCACATTTAGAGCCCTAGACACCTCTCAGCCTTTTTTTTTCTTTTTTCTTTTTGGTTCGCTTCAGTTACACTCTGAGACTGACTCTGCACACGGACTAATAGATGTTAAAGTGCCCTGAAGCACTGCTGAGTTTGCCAAGAGTTCAGTTTGACTTTAACTATATTAGAAACTTGATACAATTTGTTCTATACTTTGGAGAAATAAAGATTAACTCTACAACCCGAAATTCTTCTTTGGCTTGTCTTTCTGCCTTTAGGGTTAAAGGACCCCTATAATCCTATCTGGAAAAAAAAAGTTTTAAGTAGAACCTAGTTAGAAAGCTTAGAGCCCTTAACTACTTTTCCTCAAAGGTTCAAATATATCAATATTCATATTGGTCATGACTACAGCACACCACCAGCTGTTAAACCATGCACTTCTGCATATAAGCTGTATATACCTGTATGACAATCGCTTACCCAGATGTTGCCATGGTCAATTTAATCGCATTCACTACTCATCGTTCATGTACCATAGCATATTCTGATCCAGGAGTCAGTATGCTGCACCAAGTGATATACACGTACTGTAGAAGATCGTTTTTAAAGGCATCTGCAGACAGTGTACTATGAATGAAAAATTGAGTCGAAATAGGAGTCATGCATATTTCATGAAAAAGGAAGCCTGCTGTATGTATTTTTATCTCTTTACACACTCATACTGACAGTAATAGCTCAGAAAGGCCACAGATGCCCGTTTTGAATGCCGATCTTGTCGTTCATAAAGAATGGATGACCACAACAAGGAATATGAAAAAACATGAATCAAAAGGCTTTATTTCCCACCCTTAAGGTTTATACTGCATTTTGCTGGAGATTAAACTGAACCTTTGAAACTAGAACAGAATAATAAGTGCCACGCAGTGGGACTTGGGTTTACTTAACATATGCAAGGTTTAGCTGATGGTTTTGTGCTGAGAGCTTGACTCTTGAATTTGGGACTAGTCATTTGAGGATGTCATCCCTATGAATTATTTAAGACTGGTTTGTTTGTTCTGTTCTGATCGAGACGATGTTCTCTTAAGAGGTTGATTTGGTTCACTGTAGATAATATAGGATTTATATTATTGTAAAAGATGACACAGGAGCACGCTTCATGGTGAAACTCTGTCTGAGCAATCGGACAATGTAATTGCATATCAGCAATCCTATCACAATTTGTGCTAATCCTTTACAGATGATGGAGAAAACTGGATAGAAAACTAGTGAGGCATAATTTTATAGACTAACAACAGCCAAAATAATATTTACCTTTTACTTACATTGACTTATCCTATAAATAAGAAAAGTGACATCAGGTTAGCATAAATACTTTGAATCTAGTGATAAAATGCAAATAAATTAGCAGTGACAGCAGGCAGCTCTGCAGGGATGTTGTGGTGGAGCGATGTTACTGGTTAGCACAAATCTTTTTACTAAAAGATATTTAGGGGTCCAAGCACCAAATGTTCGGAAGCCGTATTGGAAGTGTTAGGATTTTTATTCTTTATTCGTATTATTCTACAAGTACATGATTTCAAACTAAAATGCAGCTGAGAGCAAAGACCATAAGGCTTAAGCTGCTTTTACTCAGGCAGCAGGAACAAGTTGCGCCTAGAACAAGTTGCGCCCACTTTCCTTCGTATTTACATGCTCACTCTCTAACGGTGGCAAACCCAATGCGGCCCGATTTCTCCAAATCCAACTGGGTATCTGCATCTCCCCACAAGTGGCTGAGGGTAAGAACCTCTTCTTTAGTCCAGTTATCACTGCAATTGGCTTGGGAATCGCTTGACTCCATCGTTTAAAGGCGGAGAAGTTTGACAAGGAAAAGCACTGGAGAAGAACTGACCATTGAATTTGCCGTGAAGCGGTCTTGTCCGGATGATAAATGACCTGGATGAACGCTACTGCACACACGTAAGCCCTCCTACTTGCCACCAATTGTGTTTAGACGGTAAGCAGGAACAAGTTCTGCCTGGAACAAGATGTTCTAGAACAAGTTGCACCACCTCGTAAAGTGGAGCAAGTTGCGCCCACCAGTGTCAACTTGTTCCAGGAACAACTTGTTCTGGCACAAGTGCCTGTGTAAAAGCAGCTTTAGAAACTCTACATTTGGCAGGATGGTGCAGAATCCTTGCAGACCCTCAACAAATAAGGTGACTAACATTGGCATGGTGACATTTTACATCTTGGACCATAACTGTGAGTCATAGAGAAGAAATTCCCCCGATTTCTTGGTTTAGTGTGACATTTACAATTTGCAGCATTTAGCTCTGCCTACTCCAATCTTGAGCTAATTCGCATAACATGCAAATTCAAAAGCTACTTTTGAAAACTAGTTGTTGGATATTTTGCAAAGCTTCACAAAGTTGGTGTCAAATTCCTCAGTCTAAAAGTCTGAAATTCCATAATTATTAAAGACATGTTGACATTTTGGAACTGTAGAGCTGAGCTTATTTTACTGAATAAGCTATAACAATTAGTAATGAGGAAATGATTACTTAAACAAAATGGCCACCATCTGCCATTCAGCTTTCAGCAGTCATTTGACAGGCTTACAAATGAGGTCTTATAACAAAGCCTGAATTTTTTTTATTTTTTATCTGTGGTCTTTTCTGTGTTCTATGCAACTTGGGAAGAACTGGCCACTTGGAGTACTACTTGCAAATATGCTTGGACCACTCAGATTTCCACTAGCAGCTATATATTTATACTTATTTTAGGTATATCACCCAGGCCTAGGTGAAAACTACTGTCTTTTATATTATGATCCCACAAAAAAAAAGATGCACATTTGATGGTACACCCCAAAAATGCATGCCATTGCTGACTGAAAGGCTAACCCAGAGCCAGCTCACAACATTGGCCTTAGGTTTAGGACTCTAGACTGAGATATGTTACACTAACCCTTAGTGTGACACTGATGTTGGTCAGTTGGGGCTCTGAGCATATACTTATTCGATTTCCTCTCAGGGTTTCCAATAGTCTCTATGTCCCTGAGTCTCATTTTCTGTTGCAGTATTTCTCAAATTCTAAACAGGGTCCAAAATTATGTAGTTATCCTTTCTTCATGTACCATTCAGTGATATCTGAGTGCTGGAAAGATTTCTTGCTTTCTTGTTCATTGTGTTGATCCTTTAAACATCTCAGTGGATCAATACAATATTCTTCACGGCAATGCTTTCCAAGAAATTACCCTTTAGTCAAGTGTAAGCTAAGCTGCATTGTCAATAGAAGACATTACACACAATGCAACATTCACATTACAATTCTACAACTGTATACACACTGTATTCAGTAAATAAATTAAACAAGACAATCCCTGCGTCAATAGTAATCAGACATTTTCATATTGAATTTTTTTATTATTTTCTTCACACTACTTGACTTTCCAAGTCCTTTCAGGACATTTTCTCAAAAATATCAATATCATTAGTCTGTTAAAGAAACATGAGAGGTTGTTTTGTTTTGTTTTTAAATTCAGTTAATACTAGCTTTCTTTGATATGCCTTTGACACACTTTCTTTGATGCACTTCTCCCACATTAGAATAGGCTGGTTATATTCAGCAAGGATTCACAGCTATATGCTGAAAAGAAACAGAAATAATGCACTCCTTTGGTCAGTTAATCCTATTTGTGGCTTAGTCATTTAAGAGATGTCCAGCTATGCCTTGTTTTCCTTTTAGCAGGTTAGCACAGAGCAACACTGCTAGCTTCAAAATGATGTTTCATGCTCCGGTTTTATTTTTTACCTCTTTGGTCAAGGTTGTGGGGATTGTTCTGAAAATTAGTTGAAAGAGAGGGGTGACGACATAAAGGTTTAGTGTCAAGCTGGGTGAACGTTTTGAAAAGTGTAAGTCATCATTTGTATAAAAATTATCTTGTTGTCTGTAGGCCTTGAAACGATTGAACATTACCTTCCAAGCTTGATTTTTTTTTAGGATGATATATTTTATCTGGGTCCTATTATCTGACCTGATACTGATCTGGGTCACTTTTCTGGGTCACTTAAATTTGAACCCAAATTAACTTTTGTTGAGAAGATTACCCTCTGGAAAGAAATTATATTCAAGGAAGACTCAACACTATAATAATAATAATGATAAGTTTAACTTATATAGCACCTTTCTCACACCCAAGGTCGATTTACATTTACAAGAAGAAGAAGAAGAAGAAGAACCAAGGCCGAAGCCTTTATTTTCGTCACATGT
>JAOTRR010000010.1:1141319-1160287 GCA_028570945.1 Gogo arcuatus
AAAGAAAGAAAGAAAGAAAGAAAGAAAGAAAGAAAGAAAGAAAGAAAGAAATCTGTATCAGACACTAGACACAGCCTGTACTATGTAGAACATTTTTCAAATATTCTTGAAATGATGTTACATTATTTAGTAGCTTCACATGGAAGGCAAGTATTTTTTTAAATAACACCGAGTCAAAAAATAAATTTATGCATGAGAAAGAAAAGTAAGCTAGCTTACTATTAAAATTACAACCTTAATGCCCTGTTGTGGCTAGTAAACAATATTAATTAGAATCAGCAAAGGGATTCGGGTTTTGTTATTGAGAGATACTTGCTTCTGTGTAGCATTTTTTTCTTTCTTTTCTTCTCTTTTTTCCTTTTTAATTGTGTTTTCCAATTTGTAAATGGACCAGATGTCTGGGAGTGAATCTGTCCGATTCTCTGGAGATGGAAGCACACTGTCTGCTAAGGCCTGGTGATTTGTTCGCATTGCAGACGTCACTGGCATTAGTAGAGACAGAGGGTTGTGTGTCTAGCCCATAAGTCCTAAAAGCCTAATGCGAAATTGCATATTTTCCCCCAAATCGCTGTTCATGCTGTAATCCGTGGTCATCACAGAGTGCAGTGCAAGGGTGCAGTTTGTATGGTGGTGAATGGCTCAGAGTGTAGGATAATAACGGCTTTGATTGAGACGTTCACTGAGGTCAGTGTTTGTTCCTGTTTGTTTATATCTTTTGGCATGGTTCGGTATGGTTAATTCTTATAATACAAACTTTTCTTAACTTATTCAACACAAAAAAGAGATATTTAGTGTTGTAAAGCTTAAGCAATACACCTCTTTATAGCTTTTAGATAAATTATAATTTATTGCATATACTTATGGTGTGATCATTATGGTTCTTGATTGATTCTGTGGTTTGCTGTGGAATGTTGTGGTGGTCCAGACTTTGATAGTCTACACCAAGCATGACTGAGAACCCAATGTCAGTGCCTTCTCTAGCCACAAAGGATATGTTTCTCTGTTTGCCTCCACCACACTGCATCAATTTGAAGGAGTATGAAGAACGTCCTCTTTCCACACTGTGGTCCTGGGAGACAGAATTAAACATGATGACCCTTTGGGCAATCATACCTTCCTGCGCTGGACATGACCCTGCCATTGATTTCATCCTTGTGGAATTGGTGCTGTTGTGGAGAGAACATGGCCCTGAATGCAGCTGCAAAGTGCCATAATCAATTCCTCACTCCATTCTTTACCCTGTTTCCTAAATTCAATATTCAGTTACAGCTGCTGGATGTCATAGTGCTGGAGGCAGTCTGTCTCATTTTACCCTCACCTAGCATTCCATCTGACTGTTATTTAGGACTTACTTTTTTTATTTGGTTGCTTCCAACATTTTATAGTTGTTTGTGAAAAATTTGTTCTTAGATCATGGAATGAGAAAGGCCCATTAAGAAGAAGTGGTGAAAATTATTGTTAACCAGAGCTACACTAGCACTTAATAAGGACTATTGAGAGCTATAAGTATACCATGAAACAGTTATGCATTATTAGAAAGGTCAGTCTAAACAGGACACAGTACTTTAACCCACAGGTTCCTAATGCTGGTCATGGAGTACTCTCTGTCCTTCCCAAAGACTTCCCTCTGTCTTTCCTACGCTAATCAACTTACTAACAGCCCTTCCTGAATTGCAGTGGGTAAGGAAGGGTTACAGCAGGGAAAACACTAAAATGTGTAGGACATGGGGTAATCCAAGACCAGGGTTGGGATCCAGTGCCTTAACCCATACATGAAGTAAACCAAAAATAGAACACAATACTGATTGAATATCAGCAATTAGTGTGATTTTTTTAAACTATAGCTGCTTCTTAAGTTGGCACAAATTGTTTCCAATCTTACAGCAAAGCGCTGATCTCTACTTGGGTACTGCGAGATCATTTATGCTGTCATTGTAGAGCAGAAATCAACCCCCATGCATCTCCTTCAGGGATTCCTAGCTTGCCAATCAGAAATATTAAGCTGCCTCATATTTCCATGGGAATGCAGTTGGTGAAATGGCACATGCTATGGAGGAACCACACAGCTTGACCTGTCATGTTCCTCTCAGAGAAAATTAGGCTGAAATTAGAGAGCACTTTGTCCTCGTTTCATCCATGATAAAAGTATTTCCACTGCATTTGCTTCACATGTAGTGTGATTTTCCATTTGCTTGTTTCAGTTGCTCTTGTATCAGTTTTTATCTGGTAACTGCATTTAAGATGGAGGACCAGACTGACATTTTGGACAGCCCTCAGATTTGAAGCCAACTGTAGGAACCTGCTGAAGTAATAGAAGCTCATTCCCACAGGTCAGATGAACTAATGCACTCGGACGAATTGGAATTCTGGTTGAAATTGAAGCATTCCATCTCAAAGGAGAGACGTACATCAGTCTGCATGAGAAGTAAAGTTGTGACAAGTTATATGCCATAAATCAGCTTGCCTAGCACCCTGTTCATACTGCAGGTGTATGAGCTGACCAACCATAGCCAATTCACTGAAACAACATGTTCCTGTCACCTTTTCTACCTTAGGAATTTCACTATGCTTCCAGCTTGAATGGCAAAATCCAGATACATTTTAGACTAATCCTCTTGATGGGACTTCTAATCCGCAGTTTAAAGCTTAAACTTTTTAAGTATCAGCTGCATTTGGCAGACAGCCATTGAATTAGTAGCAAATACTGAATTGCCTTTGAAGTTGCACTCCAGATGACTTTTTAATTATTGAATGCATGTATTAGAAGACATTAGCATGTTTACCTAGGAGATGGCATATTCTTAACCACTCTTATCCTCTTCTAATATATCCACTGATATGTTGTGTCAAAATGAAAACATGCCCTTGTTCACTGCCTCTTGAAAGTGCACATATGGCATTAAACTGCAATTGCATTTCATCCTGCCACACCAGATTACCTTGGCATTTTAAGTCATGTCTTGGGACTGCATTGGCCTTTTGATTTTCAGCTCAATTACTCCTGCTGCTAGGATAATAAGGGAGCAGCATTGCCAATGTACACAACTTTTGGTTCCCTGCAGCCAAGCTTGTGAGCCCTGAACCTGCATTAAGCACTCATGCACAAGATGCACAAAACTGATTTAATCTCAGGACTGTCTTCCACAGTCAGTCACAAGATTATAGTAGCATTTCTCATTTTGTAAGTGGCTACAACATTTACAAGAGCAAATTCTTGGCTGATTGGAAACAATAGGGACTGGTCCGCAGCAGGAGAACCAATGAGGTCAGCAAGGAGGGGAAAACCCCCACAAATGTATGCTGTGCTTGGGCTGTTGCCCTCCTCCTTCCTCTGAGCCCTAATAGCTTGGAAGGCTATGCAACAAAGGGAACAAACAGGCATGTAATGCTGCCGTTCCTTGCGAATGACATGGGGGACAGGAATGTAGAGGTGGGAGGGGGGTGCTGGGAGCCAGAGTCCACTGTCAGATTAGAGCCATTAGCATGACTGTGGAATGACAGGGAGCTCCGCCGACACAATGGCCTTCATTTATCCCCTGCCACTCTGTGTAATATTAGAGCCACAGCAATCGAGACTGGGCAAGAAACCTCCCAGAGCTACACTCAAGCATGCATTCACATTTAGTATGTGATCCACCAACACAGGATTTTAGGGCCAACACACACTGTGCAAAATACCCCAGAATCCAGAGATGGTTTTGCCTGGATATTTCAAATTATGACCCATATATGATGAAATCCATGTTGTGTACACTCCGATCACAGCATTGTCAAAAAAAAAATCTCAAGATATGCTCCAGACTCTTGCAAGAATTTAAAAAGATATCTCTGGATTCTTGAGGGTTTGGTGCAGTGACAGGGCAGAAAAATGACTATACCTATTGTGGGTTTCTTTAATGTTTTTTTGTAACTCACAACTAAGTAATCCTATATTAAGTGAAATCTGTGAGATGTCAGAACTCGCAAGATCTAAGAGCTGCAACTTGATGCTTGAGATATTTTGTTGCTGCCCTTCCTTTGAATAAAGCCTAAAATTCCACTAGTGGAAAATATTAAATAAATATTCAATTGACACCAGATTTCTTTGTCATACCTTCTAATCATGCAATTATTTCTGGGAAATGGAAAGATATACTATATGCTGACATTTAGTGATCAAAGTGTGGCATTTGACTCTCTACTAAAGCTGTTTGAAACTACTGACACTTGTCCTGGTGTTCTTGATTAATGACACCTCTGTTCAGATCCACTTTACACAAAGACACCTTTGTTTTCTGACTAAAGCGTGCATTTTACTAGATCATTGAATTATGCCTGGGATGATATGAAATGTTCATGGTATGATAACTGTGTAATATAATCGCACAGTTTTTTTGTATGAACACTCTGCCCCAACTCAGTCCAAAAAAAAAAAATCACAGCTTTTTCATTATTAATAGTTGCCTCAGGTGTTTGCTAACTTCACTCTTTCAGTTAATCAGTCACAAATGCTCTACTTCTTTCTGGAATATTTTTGTTTTGTTTTGTTTTGCTACTTTGGCATGTGGACATAATTTTTGTTAGCAAAAAAAAGCCATTCTGACTAAACTGTATAATATTACTAATCATTAATATAATGTTAATGATTTCTCTTATTGTAGTGAAGCATTTGGTTGTAATTCGTTCTAACTGATGTCACCTCACATTAGTTAAGCCTAAGCATAATTACTGGTATGTCTCATGATGGTCCTATTTAGTTGTTTCCCCCCAATGGTGTATCTCCTCCATTCTATTGGATATTTCGTAGCTGATGATTGGTCCTTAACCATCAGGATGAAATATGTCAAAAGCTGAAGATGTACACAATGAAAGAATGAAAGCGAGGTTAATTCTTGCCACAAGGTTTTACATAGTAAATTAGGGTTTCATTTGGCCTCAAAAAGTCAATTCAAACTGGTTTATTCTATACAATTTTTGAAATAAATATTATCCTGGCCCTCTATTTCCAACTAATTAACTGAGAATGACTGAAGGATCAAGTAGAGTGCACAAGATTACCAGCTTAGTCATGCGCCTTCTGTTCATTCAATCTTAATAGACCTATTAGTGATGTTTCCCTGATATAAGAGCTCAATTTCAGGAAGTCACCAGATGACTGTCCATCTGTTGAATGAAGACCAGTATCTAAATGAAGATATCAACTACACTCTAATGAACTGCACAGTTTTCACGAAAAGTTTTTACACATTTTTTTCTTTAATAGTCCTGTTTTTGTTTTGTTTTTTTTTGGTTGGTTGGTTTTTTTTTTGTAATGGTCTGTTTGACCCCAAAAGTTGGTCACAGCAGCAAAACCTGCGTAGGAATTCCCCCAGGAACTCATTATATCCAGGATTTCCAGTAACAGTTTACGTCCTTAAACTTACCTAAATATTTATTTGTCTCTATAGAGTAAGTGGGCAGTAAACCACTGGTCAGTGGGAGCAAAAGAACTGTTTAGCTCCACTGATTCCTAATGCACTTGGAACAGAAGACTTACTGTCTGTGTTTTATTCATGTAGGCTAGCACTTTGCAGGTACACCTTCTTCTAGGTGCCTTTACCTCTTCCTCAGACCTGTAAAACCATGGGGATAGAGATAATATCATAATGTTGCATGGCAACTAAAGTAAAACAGCTAGTACTCAGAAATCTGTGTATCCTTATGTCCCTTTTTTAATCTTACCATACAACACAAGATTACAAAACATAACATAAAAGGTGGTGATTTTTTTTTAAAGAAATTTTCTCTATTGTCTTTTCAGTGGCATAGTCATCAGTGGTGTTTACTCTTCCTCAAGTAGACTAATGCTACATTAATTCACTGGCTTTAAAGCACAAAAAAATGTACCTTGTCCCAAATATAATTTCCTCAAAGTTCACTAAAAATCCCCATAAAAGCTGTGCTTCTGTGCTTTACAGGCTTTTACAGGCAGGTATTTGAGCACACAAAAAAAATAAAAAATCTTTAAGGCACACACAAAATATAAGTTTTATATACAAGTCGGACAAATGCAGAATTTCTCCTTATCCATTACAATATTAACACATTTACATAGTTGCCTATTAGAACAAGCATTTGATCAGCAACGTTCTTGCTTCTCCCAGCTAGACATGATCCATATAAATGTTGAGCCTTTAAATATATTCTCACCTCATAGTGGCAAAAACAAAACATAATTCATCACATAGCATAACTCATGGACATACTTTAAAGCATCTATTGTGACCCTGCAGGTTACAAATACAATCCATTTCAAAGGATGGAAAAATATTTAATTATATAAGATATTTAGTTTCGAGATTCAGTGGGTTGACATTTTGCTCTAAAACCTTGCACTTTTTGCCACGTTTGCAATACAAGTCACGCTCGCATGAGATAAGGCATGAGACAAGTCTTTACCCAAACTATCACTCTTGATGGGCCATGTTGACCTTTTGTAATTGGCTAGTTTAATCTGCACCTTTGTGACATTTGCCTGAAAGTGAAGTTCTTGTTGCCTTTGTACCACTTTATAAGCACCACGGTTTGAAGATGGAGCCTTTATTTATCTTCCCAGTACTATCTCAGATGGAAATATCTTGCCGGGCAGATTTTTGCGCAAAATGAACTTCATGTAACCATAGAAAACACAGGCGATTATTGTGTCTAATTGAGATTGATTTGGGAATGAAAGACTGTAGTCTGTCTGACAGACAAGTTGAGGAGATGGGATATAAACTGAACCCTCAGTCAGAGGCCAAATACCTAGAAATACCTGAATGTGCAAACATCTCTAATGAGGGTGCTGGCTATTTTGTGCAGTCTATATTTGAAAATGCTCAACCTATTTACTGTAATTATCTATGATTAGGTAGAGGACCCATAATAATTTCCTATACATGTACCCTGGTTCAAATTCTGGTGTGGATTGCATTAGGGCAGATAATTTCAACAAATGAGGTTTGTCTGTGCTTGATGCTTGTTAGGCACCAGAGAACAGATGTCTATACACAAATCCAATTCTGTCTGGGTGCTGGTTTCTCCTCTGGCCTCACTATCAAGGAAGCTTTAGACTGCATCATGATGTTTAGTGAAGTCTGACCACTCGATGGGTATTATCAGATGATGAGTCACCGCAGCCTGATGTTTGACAACCTTTTGTTCTTTAGTGATGTCAGACCAATCAGTGTGTAGTTCTAGGGGTCTACAGACAGATGCTTGGTATCTGGAATGTATGAGAAAGTATCAGACACTACATTACAATTTTCCTTTCAGTACCAGACCATGAAGTCAAATCCCTGCAATCATATAGACCTTCTTGAGGTCTGATTAAACACCCATAGAGTGCACATGGGGTCTTTAAATATCACCCATAATAAGTATATACCTACCACAATAAGTTTTACCCAACCAAATATGCATTCCAGTTTTACTTGTGCATGCTACCTCTAGGAATTCTTTCTCAGAAGTGAAATAATTGTATTCATGACACAGTAAGAGTCTGAAAACATGTGACTATACACTCTACTCCATCCACCTACTGCAAATATGCTTTTCCCTAGCAAAGCCAAAAGTACAGATCACTAGCAGCAACACGTATGTGGAAAAGTTTCATCAAATTAGAAGATCTAAGGAGGTGGTTTCACAGAAGCTTGCTTAATGAAAGTTGTGTCTTAGTGATCAACGCTTTTGGCTATTCATAGGAAAATTGAGTTCAAATCCTAACACTGCCAAGGTGCCCCAGTTGGGTCCTTGAGGCAAGACCATTAACCCTCACCTGCTCAGTCTTAATTATAAGTCAGCCAAATGAGTAAATGGGTTATGACCTTGAATGTGGCATTACACTGCTGCACTTAATGTTGTTTTGTAGGCTATCCAGAGTAACTGATCTATGGGCAAAAATAGCAAAACCAGCTAGCCATTCCTGAAAACAGTAGGTGTCATGTTATGGACTTGGAGTACACACCTTTCATCAATGTAAATGAAACAACCTTTGCCCTTCAGTTTTGCCAATATTGCCAAGACTCTGGAACATAGAAGCAGCATTTTAGCATATAGTCCAAAAGGTATAAAATGTATATTCAACCACTTCACTCCATTTTAATAAGCAGTACCCACTTTTGCATCTCATGAATATGGAAGTTCCATGCTATGAGTCTAAATAGGTTGACCTTCAAGATAGGCCTTTCAATTCAGTTTACAAAAGTCCACACAGAATCTTGTACTACTTTCTTTTTTGGATACCAACTCTACTTGTGATGGCCAAGAAGATGTTGAAGGCCTGATTATGCCCTTTCAACATCACATCAGTTTTCTTCTTGATGGATTGTTGCTCTTCAATTGAAAATTTGTAAGGGTTGCTGTCTCATGGTTGGCTCCTCTGTAATGGTAATATGATGGATGACAGTTCAGGTATGTTCCAGTTAAGTTGTGTATACTCCTGGGTAACAAGCTACAAGTTTGTATATCAGCTTTGTCCACCAGACTACTTGGTGTGGTAGTCCTGGGTGATCCTATGTACCTATGATCCAATGTAAGTTTTTCACGGTTCCCTATTTCATCATTTTTGGTAGAAATGTAGACTTCCAATACATCTTGAATTCACCTCCAGCAGTTCCTTTCTTCACTCCCTCCACAGGAAAGGAATGTAGTGGTTGCCGCTCCTCAGTTACTTCTTCTTCTTCTTCTTCTTCTTTTTTTTTTTACAACATTTTATTTTAATTTGGCCATTTGCTGATTCCCAGCTAAGCTAGCTATCCCCTATCACACAACAAGTACCAACTAGGGAGGGTGAGGGAAATCACATGCTTCCTCCAAGATATGTAAAGCAAGCCACTGCAGCTATTCCAATTGCTGCTGCTCATGCTACATCACAGGTCAGCTGAACACTAGGAGGAACGCACTAAATGCCCCCTTCCGTATACATAAACTCACACGTCCATGATTGTCAAGTGTCGCTCTGATTTGTTCTGACAGGGGAGAGAGTAATGTTCTTAATTTTATTTTGCACCAGTCAGGAGCCCTTCTGGGGGGGTTTCTGCCATTTTCATCAGATTGAGTCTTTGAAAGTCATATTCTTTCTCTTATGTCAGACAACAATGCTGGCACAAGCCCAAGCTCTGACCTTTTAACAAGAGGGTTTAATGGATATTTCTGCATTTACAAGCCAAAGGTTGGCCAACCTTTAGCTTTTGTCTCATTACCTGTAATTAAAAGTGGGATTTGTATTATTAGAAAAGAAGCATTAATATAAGGCTTCAACCATATAATGATTTGTAGAAGAAGTTGTTCATATGTTATTTGTATAACCAGACCATCTCATCTAAATGAGTGAAATGCAATTACAATGCATACTATGTTAAAGCTTTTTATATCACACTGAACCATTTTATTGAGTGAAGTGCATATTCAGTGTTTTTCCTGAGCATTTCCTGTTAAATGGCTTGTTAACCCCAGACAGAATATTACTTTGTGATTTACTGCATCTATAGGGCAGTGGATTTAGCCTCTGAGACTTTCTAGCATCATTTCCGGCAAGGCTGCTGACTCCTTTCTTTCTTTTCTCTTTTGTCTTTTTCGGTCTGCTTGTCCTGTTTCTAAAGACAAAAAGCAGAGATGTAGAAATGTTTCGGCAGCAAAATGCAGCTAGCGTAACAACATCCTGCTCTGTTTATACAGGAGTAAGCAGGAGCGTAGAGGGTTTTATAGAGGTATAGGGCTGGGTAATCAGAGACGACTGGTCCTCTTTTTCACTACATACTCAATGGAGATTGATGATTTATTGGCACATTTCATTTAGCCAAGTGTGTAAGCTGCGGTCTCCTGTATGCCAGGCACACTCAACTTAGATAAGCACCTCAGTACAGGATTTACAGGGCTTTCTTTATATTGGACTTTCGATTAGAATCCAAGACATGAGATGAATTCACATGCATGCATTGAAGCAGCTGAGTCGTTCCCTGAAGGGATGCCAGTCAGGCACTTTCACCATGGACACCTGGGTAATTTATGATGATGGTTTTTCCCATTTGAATTCCTGGCTCCTCTTTGCTGTTGTGAATCTTTACTTAGAGGTGCCCAAGAGGGAGACATTTAAGTTTAATGACATTGACTACATACAGAGTTGAAGAAAATCAGGAGGTGTGTGTAAATTGTGTATACTTGATGTATAATGTACTGAGGTTCATCATGCCTTTTATAAGATTTTAAGTTGGTCCATTCAACAACTTGGACAGGTAAGACATTGCAACCATTTAAACAAGCAAATACATCTTGTTGCAGCTACAGTCTATACCAACCACCAGAGCTAGGTGTATAATAGAGAAGCATTTTTAAATCTTTGTGCTTTGTGCATTTATACAAATTGAATCTTTTTTGAAAATATTAAAAAATATGATATAGCATCCTAAAGCAATCATGAAGTGATGAAATGTCCTTCATTCATTCTTTCATCTTTAGTGACCGCTTTATCCTGGTCTTGGTCGCAGTGAATCCAGACCTTATCCTGGGATCACACAACGTGCGACAGGAATACCTTATGTTACCTCACCTTAATAAGTTTTGTATTTGAATATCATCAGACTGATACACATGCTGACCATGCGCTGACATTGGATGTCAGACACCTGGTATTTGTGTTTTCTGATTGTCTGCATTATACATTGTGTATACATAGTATACACAGTGATTGCGTTTCATTTCTCCCTCCCAAAATGCCAATAAGATAGCTACGTAAGGTGTGGCCTCAGACAGCTGGATGGCAGTGGGATCATTATCTATTGTAAAATTGTATGGAATATACCTCTTCTATGCCGAGGAAAGGCATCTCTTTGGAACATAAACAAGAAGTTGTATTTGCAACAGTATTGTCAGGAACCGATAGAGCTACTACAGTGAATTACTCACTATGGATGATGGATGATCAGGATTTCTACCCAAAATAATCCAAGCCATAAAAAATGATCAATTTTTTATTATTTTTTAATTTTTTTTGGAATAATGTCATAACAGGTACCATAGTCCTAATGCTAGCCTGGTGAAACACACTGCTTACTGAGTCTGCACCTGCCTGAAATGTATTGAGAGGTTTTCTGACAAATCTGATCACATTCTGATTGCAGCAAGTGCCATGTGCAGTTACACCTCTCACATACTGTCCAATTTTGATCGGAATACCAAAAGCGCATATAACACAAACTTTAAATAAGGCCAAAAATGCCATATCAGTGTGTCAGTTAAATGCCTTTTAAGTATCTAAATTAGCGGGGGGGGTTGCTGTTGAGTTAGGTGTGTTTTAATGCTCCTCCGCCTCCCTGTCTTAGCCTCATTTTCCCTCTATCTCTATCCAGCTCCCCTCCACTAATGTCTGCTTCCAATTGCTGGATACATAGCTGGCATTCCACACCTGTTAAAAAGAAGCTGTTGGGAGGGGAGTCAGTACTTAGAAAAGATAAGGAGAGTTGCCTTGGATCCACTCACACGCCTTTTATGTGGCCCGTCTGCTTGACATTTGTCAGCTGACCCCTTCGACTGTGTCTTTCATTGTACTGACTCTTTAACAACCTCAGATTAGGGAAGCGAAGAGCTGGAGGCCATGCACTTAAATCTAGGTGAGGAAGTTTTGTCAGATGAATTTGGGTGTCCAAGTGGAATCTAGATCAAATAACATGTAGAGGAGTTTACCTGATGTTCCAGAGGGCTTGTACTAGGGATAAATCTCAAATTATGCTGTCAGCACTTTGTGAGATGTCTAACGTTTGAAGGTAAAGTGGGGTTATGGTTTGGCCAAGGCCAAAGACAAATGGTTTCATATGTTAAAAGTAAATTGAGTCAACAGTCACCAAAGGTGCTGGACGCTGAACAGGACTTTTTCGTCAGCGTGATTACTATTTCTGACAGCTAAATCGGCGCACTCTGTTGACTTGTGAAATTATCAGCTTTTATTACAAATAGTGCTTAACTCCTATTGTACCTTCCCTTAAGGATTCCAACCACTGACATGTTTCGGAGGGTATCATTTAACTCCCCTGTACAAGACATGACACCATTTTGAAGATTTATAAAAGCACAAACTGGAGCTGCTTTGGTTTTCCTATGGTCACTGGGGATGGGAAAGCTCTCGAGAAGCCCTACCCTGCTTTCTTCATGCACATTCCTTTATTGAAAAGAGTACAAAGGAGAGGCCTGAGAAATGCTGGACAAAAGTCCACATAGACACACATAGTTAACCTTCTCATTCAAATCCACCAATCCATCCACATTCACTTATTAACAATAGCAGCAGAATGATTTTTTTTTTGTATTTTACTATGTTGACTATGTAATGTTTCTTTTTTTGTTTCAAGTCATTTAGCATTAAACACTACATGCCTTTGGTGGTGTAATCAGATGTTGATTAAGACATGTCAGTGAGCTGCAATTGTCTCACATTTGAAGCAAATAAGATTAAAGTTGTGTGTGCTTCTGATCAGTTTATTTGCAATTAAGTTTTTTTTTTAAAGTTTGTGGATTTAAGTGATTATTTTGTTAATCAGGCTAAAGCTGTTGCTGTGGCAAAAGAACCTTAGATGAAATCATGACAAAACCCAAAAGGGAAGAATGCAGATATATTTCTTTGTTGTCACTTCAAAAACATTGTTCCCTCCAAAAAAAGGGGGAAAAAAGGAAACATAAAGGGAACAATAGAAGCGTTGCTAGGCTGCAAACACTCCTGAAAAAGCAATCTTGTTTTGTTTTGCGGCTTTCGCCTCTTTGCAGAATGCGTCTTTGAGATGCTCCTCTGTGTAGATGTCCGTCTGCTTTCATTTGAGGTGAAGTGTGTGTGTGTGTTGGTGGGGTTCCGGTGTGTGTGAGCTGTCAGAGTGCCTGTTTGGCCCCGGGTTGAGGAAAGGCCCCCTGTGGCATGGAGGCTGGAGCGGAATGTGCCTCCTGAGGAGAGCCTCCAAAGCCACAGAGTGACAAGCTCACAGCAGGAATGTTGGGGTCAGGCTCATCGTACTCTCTGACATCCACCCTTTTCTTCATAGACTCGCTTTGCTACCTTATACTCTGTCTTTTCTCTCGTATACAGTTTCTTTCTCATCTCAAACCCAGTGGAGGATGTTCCGATGTTCAGACCTTGAGAGACTCGTACTTTGAAACCAGGCTGACTATTACTCTTTTACCACGTGACAGCAGAATATATTACAACCCCTTTTGCAATCTCATGTTTTCTAGACTGGGCTGATGTCATCTTGTACAGATAGGCTTGCTTTACTCATCGAAAGCCTTTAGACCGTTTGATGATTGATCCTCCAATGGAACTAATGAATTGAATGTCACAGTCACTTGAAAGGCAAACGCAAAGATAAACAGAATTAGGTTCTGAAGAGAAAATTGGATAGCTTAATTTTTTTGAAACATTTGAGATGGAATATGTTAAATCAAGATTTATCAGTATGTTAGGCAGGTGAGAACACAGCAATCGCACCAAAGCAGCGACTGAGTGAGGTGATCTCGGTCTGGTTCTGCTTCTCAAGAACAGTTTCATTCCAGTGAGAAAGTGAATCATCCCTGAAACAACCCAACTGCAGGACGTGAACCAAACAAGTTATATATTTTGGGTTCCAAGAAGCAACTGAACCAAAGGACAGACCTGTAGTGCAGAAATGTGATGTCTTCTGGATATTTGATCAGCAAAAAATAAGAGAAAATTAACACTGGATGAGATACACAAAGCTATTTTAAACTAGTTGCTTAAATAATTACCTAATCATTTACTTAGCTCCGAGTTCTCAGGTGATTTTTATGATCTGAGTACACTTGGCAAATTTTTTTTGTACATTTTTCCATCGCCATAATTCTGATGATTTTTCAAGTATGTTTTATTTGCCCTACCTGTTTATTAATATGTGTAAAACCAAACTAAACCAAACCAAACCAAACCAGACCAATTAGCAAGCAAAAAAACATTAATTTTGCATTGATTCGGCAAACAGATTACTAAGTGTAAAACCATACAGCGTATTAGTCAGTCATCCATTCACATCAACCTGGGCTTTGTAACAGTATTCTATAAACACAAGTAACACTTCAGTGGAATGCCTTTTGTATAATGGACACAGAGCTCTCATCATTAAAAGTCATCATTATTAATGACATCTGACATTGACAAATGACACCAAATAATGTGCTCTAAGTGCTAACTGCTAAAGTCATAAATAACCCTCTTACATGCATCTTCCTCACATAAAGTACTACATGATGTTTTTTGACATGCTGCACAGTCAGTCTCTATTTCCTGTCCTTTGTGTTATCAGGACAGTAGTTAGTGTAATCAGAGCTGAAAAGAATTGAGCCCTAAAAGCCACTTTGTTTCTTATGGAAAAGGGAAGTGCTCACTTGGCATTGTGGCTTAAGCCCGTGTCTGGGGTGGAAAGGAAGAGGCGGCTAATATTATGCATCACCCAGGCAACTGGTCCGAGTCATCCGTTTCAATTTCGGTGGTGAAGGGCACGGTCCAGTGGTGGTGCAAGAAAGGGCCCTAATCTGGAAGGAGGGCTGGGGCGGTTATTGCATTACCTCTTTCACACCCACCCTCCACTCCTTCTCTCTTATCCTTTTTCTCCTCTCTCCTTTTTTATCTTTTTCCAAAGAAAAGACAAATAGGTTTACATGCAAGCAGTTACTGCAGGCTAAGAGACCTCTGGGACTGATGTTTTGGATGACTGATGGTTATCTGAGGAGTTGCAGTAGATTTGACAAAGTGCTTATTTTTTTCTCTCTCTCTCTTGACTCCTCTCCCTGCTTCCTCTCTCTCTCTCTCTCTAGTTCCTCCTAGGGAACCGCAGGTGACGTGCCGATCAAACACATACCCCAAGGGCTTCTACTGCAGTTGGCACCTCTTGTATCCCACATACATCCCTACAGAATTTGAAGTCGACGTCCAGTAAGATATTTTGTCACTTTTCTTCTATACATCCTGCCCTCTTGCTGATAATCTGTTTCTATTTCTGCTTACTGTCTCAATCTTCATCTGTCACCCAACCCTCCCTTTTTCCATTCCCTATCTTGCTGTTTGTCTGTCTCTTTCTCTCTCTGTCATGCGGTGTCTGGCCTCATGTAAGAAAGCAGCCTGCCTGAATCAGTGATCTATGCAGTCAGCAGCTCTCTGGTGAGAGCTGATTAGGCCTGTCGGACTAGGAGAGACAGAACCCAGATTCTCAGCCCATAACCCTTGTGGGATGCTACCAGACATTGACTAGAGCTCTCTCTCTCTCTGTCTCATTCTGTCACTTCCTTCTTTTCACTCACTCTCTATGTAACGTTCATTTACATTTGCTCATTTGGCTGATACGACTTACATTTGAGACAGTATACAGTGAAGCAATTGAGCGTTAAAGGCAATGCTCAAGGATTCTACAGTGGCAGCTTAGTGGTGGTGGGATTTGATCTTACATCCTGATGAGCCACTAATGCTATTACTCACTTTCTGTATCATTCTTTTTTCCCCTTGCTCTCTCTCTCTCTCTCTCTCTCTCTCTCTCTCTCTCACTCTCTCTCTCTTCCTTTCTCTCATTGTCTCTGTTTTTCTCTTTCTACCTTGCTCTTAATCTCAAAGTACTTTGAAAAAAGTGGTCGAAAAAGCAAAATAACTTGTCCCTAATTACTGACATCTACATGATTCAGTGTAAGCCCTAGAGAGACCTCTACAGAGGCAGCCTACATGTCACGGCCTCACGGTCAAGCCAAAGAACTGCTTTTCTGGGATCATTTTGTACTGATCACAAATGTCAGTAGGCAATTTCACAGCAGGCGGCTCCTCATTAATTTTCTACAGCCAATATGTCACGTTTGAATAATTGTTTCTGTGCTTCTAAACTTGCTAGTGTGACTTTAAACTCACTGATTAAAAATGGTCCTTAATTAGGGAACAATGGCCTTTATTAACCTATCCTATTAACAAATAAGAAAATAGATTAATAACATAACAGTGGTATGGTGTTCAATAATTTTTATGTGTAAAATCTAGCAACTGGTGCAAAACTTCTGGGTTAACAATAAGAAGGCCAGATAGTATTCACTTTTAGGGATTGAGCTTTTTTGACAGTCCCTTTACTCGAGGGAAAGGAAGTGATATCAGAAGAACAGTAATAATACTGTAACAGCACCCAGGCTTTCTAGCAGATGGCACCCTGGGGCAGACTCCTGGCAGTCTCCCACTCAGCAAATCTATTCTTGTCTTATGCTTTGTGGCAAAATATCCCATTGGTAAAAAATGAGCTGAGCTGTAATGGTGGCCCCTAGTGAGTGGGAAAAAATGCTTAAGATGATCTGATGATAATATAGTAATATCAGAACATGAAGGTGCATGCTGTTATAGGAAATTAATCAACAAAGGGTGGTGTGTTGCAAAGTGGACAGCCATTAACATTCCATAGTTGAGTATGTTCCTACAAAAGCATGCTCTGATGTGTTTTATTTCTCTTATACAAAAGCAATTTGCCAGCTATTACACTTTTTGTATTCATTTATAGTTACTTTTAAACTTTTAAGTTGTGATAGAAATGATAACTTATTAGAACAAGTATGAATATGATTAATATGAACCTTTCCTCCAGCATCACTGCAGCTGTTATAGAAGATTAATCAAAACCTTCTGACCAGTGAAAATCGAGCATTTAACAGCAAAATGTGGCATAATCATTGATATAAACCCTGACTAGAAAGCAACACATTGTGATGACTGCAGGATTGGTTCTGAGGTTCTCAAATATACATTCGAAGTTTTAATGGAGGTTTCTTACAGGACTAGAAACCATATGCTTAGTTGCAACTTCTTCTTTACTTTTTCACTTTTTATTCTTTACTTTTAATAAATCATGAAGATGACCAAAATCATTAACCAGATGTTTTTTGTTGTTGTTGTTGTTTTTGTTTTTTTTAAATCATTTTCTCACCCAGACACAACCAGAAATCTCTAGAAGTGAAGAGGGACGATGTCCATAAGAACAGATGCCATGTGAAGTTTCCTGAGCTCTTCTCTAGTTTTCCTTACCGAGTCAACGTCACGGCGATCAACGAGCTTGGAAGAGCATCCACAGCCACCAGCTTCGAGGAGTCAAACATGGGTACTGTCTTTATTCTGTCACACACAAGCTTCACTTGTGAATAATCATGATTTACATGCAGTTTGTATTTTCTAAGGCTATTACAAAATGGCTATACAATGTATCCACCACACATACTGTATTTATTTATATAATTTTCCTTTCACTTAATTTTATTTCTGCACTTCACCATTTTTGAGATTCCTATAGTGCTGATGCTCCACATGTCTGAAAACAAAAAGCTCTTAAGCCTGCATTCACATTACGCACATTCAAAAAAGGGCTCAAAGAAAGTAGCTGCAAAGGATATAAGAAGTACTAAATACCTAAAAATAAACATTTTATGGACCGTAAAAGTGTTTTGATGGACAAAGCGCTGTGTGACTTTGACCAAATGAATACACTTAGCCTATAAACATCAACATAAAGTGTACACATTTAAACATAACCCTCCCTTTGCCAGGCAGCTGGTGGAAGACTGTTTCTGTCTACAGCCATTCATGTCAATTACTCAAATCATGTTTGGCATCCCAGTCTGTGTTTCATGCTCAGCCTGAGAATAGCACTGTAATCATTTAGCAGGGGTGAAAGAATGGAAGTGTCCAAAACATCTGGCTCATATTGTCAGACACAGAGATATCTTGGGACTGCCAAAATGTTCTCCTTATCGAGCCGGGAGATGCCATGCAGTGACTCTGCACTGGGAGTGAAGGGAATATCTGGTCTCTGGGAGGAGGGAAAATAAATCCAATAAGGATTGGGAAAAAAATAGCATAGGCTCCCAGGAAGTAAATGAAGTGTTTACATGCATGGCTGCACGCATACTTGATAGTAATAAAAATGCTAATGCCATCTGGATTACTGGATTAACTGCAGAAATATTTGCCTCCTAGTGATAGCGATGATTTATGGCACAAGAAAGGCCCCCGTTTTAAACTGGCCACAGCAAAGTTGATTTGACTCAAAATCTAAGTTACGATTAGTGTACATTTTGGGAACAGTTAGGTAACATATTCATGAACCTGCACATGATTTTCATGCTATAGGATGGTCTGCAAATGCGAGAAACAAATTGCAGTATGTTTAAATATAAGCCAAAGTATAGTGGCTTTGTCATATAAAAGTCTTTCTGCTGCACTGTTTGCTTTCAAAGTCAAAGTCCCTCCCGTGCCAGGATCTGGTCTTCCCAGGCAGTGTCCCATCCCAGTACTAACCAAGCCCTTAAGGTGCACTGGGCAGCGCCGATCTCCGTTTCTATAGCCCTCTGCCTCTCGCATATTACATAGCTAGGGTTACAGTGGGGGGCCAGTCCTCTAGTAACCGCGAGAGTTTGACTCCTTACTCGCATCTGTATTGTGGCGTGCCTCGCCAGATGGCAGCAGGTACCATTTTTATGATGGTCTTTGGTGTGACCCGACTGCACTCGAGAGGCAGACATGCTAACCACTAGGCCAGCTCGCGGTCACTGTTTACATTAGGGATGCATTAATGTCGATACTGGTGTCAGGTCTGATACCATGTTCATTTACTTACATGATACCAATATCATGTGATACTGTGTGATATAATCCAAGTGTATTTTGTCATGTTAATGACCAGATAATGACGACGCTGGACGCATTATATGATTAATGACAGAAATCAAAGGGAACTTTTCTGTTCAAAAATATCAAGAGGAGATACTACAACATAGTCCTACAATATAAGTAACCTGATATGTTGTTTAAATTGTATCTTTAATGGAGAGTATGAGGCTTGATGACCTGAGCGTGCACAGCAGTATCAGTGAGCGTGGTCATTAAAAATGAGTGCAGGGTACTAGTGTTGTAGTACTTGAGACCGGTCTTGGTCTCGAGACCGGTCTCAAGACCACTTTTTGAAGGT
>JAOTRR010000010.1:1190622-1201478 GCA_028570945.1 Gogo arcuatus
CATGAAGTGACTTTTAATGAATAAAAATAAAGAAAAACCATTGAATTAGAAGGTGAGTCCAAACTTCTGTCTGGTACTGTATGTGTATATATATATATATATATATATAATGCCACTGCAATAGTTTTAGCTGTAGGAACATTTGCTTTTGTCTAAGAAACATGCTAATAATATTTTAAAGCAAACCATTACTACCTCACATGTTGCAAGAAAATTATTCTCAGAATATTCTCAGAACCTGTTGAATTTTTAATAATCTCTAATAATCATATCTGCTAGCCTGATAAGGTGTCATACTCAAATTATATGTGTAGTATGTGCTGTTTCGTGCATTCGTTCATTCATATTTCCTAACCTGAATCTCAATCATCCATGTTGAATGACTGAATAACCAGGAGATCTTTATCATACACCAAAGCACTTTCTATATGAATACATATAAATTGTACTTGATCTGATGCTTAGGTTCAGGATTGCATGTTACCAGCACAAGGCTTTAGATCAAAATTTAAATTATAATCCACAAAACAGGCAAAAGATCACTCTTAGCAAACAGACTATTATAGGTAAGGCAAGAGCAAACTAAAAGAATATGTACAAGAAAAGGCCATATACTGAAACACACAAACAATGAGAATGCTTGATAATGCTCATTGAGGATGGACTGGGATGTGGCAGATATTTCACAATCCACTCTTTCTTGCAATAAAAACTTTTGATCATCGATCATTTTTCTTCCTTTTCAAGCTTTTTCAGCAAATTTTAAACCATTCTGAACTCCAGTCTGGAGACTTACTTAAGACCCCCACCAGATTCAGGACTTTTTTTTTCCCAGCAAAACCTGTACCTGTACTTCTGTACCTGCTTACATTTAAGTCTGAGTAATGTGTTCAATAAACTTTAATGGGAAACTCACCAAGTGCACTAATAATGCCTGGATGATGTATAAAAACAGTTAACAAATCAACACTCACAGTCTGCTGTAAATAGCAGAAGTTAGAGGGTGTTGAGGTTATATTTCATTAAAAAAAATGCAGAGTGACAACATTGTGGATGCAAATGAGGTGCAAAGAACATTTGGGTTTTAAACTTGCTCCATTCTGAATGGTTTGATGATATAAGGTACTGCAGCGTGACTTGTTATATTGGTAATTTCTGATTTGTCCAATTACAGTTTCTCAAAAATCAGGTGCTACATACTCAGGTACATAGTCTAGAGTAGTAGAGAGCATGGGTTCTCAAACTTTTTCCAACCAGACCCCCTTTAACTGTAAAAAATTATTTCACAAGCCCCCTCAGGACAAATTTATTTTATGAACATAATCTGACTATTCAAATATTAGGCTCATTATTTTAAATGAATTGTGAACATGGCTTTTTATTTGTGCCCTAGAGCTTTATTTAATCCTGAACTTTCCATCAGTAGAAGATATTAGGTCTGAGTTGACATTATTTTAATGAGGTTTGGATTAAACTCATTCATTTCAGTTGACCAGTCAAACGGGATAATAACTATAGGAGCACAATAATAAATTAAAATGGATATGAGTTAAGACTTCCACCACTATAATAATACAGTATAAAGAAATCACAGATCCCTTGGCTATGCTTCACAGAGGCCTCTTTGAGAGCCACTGGTAGTGTACAGTGTACAGTACACCATTTGAGATACAGTTTGTGAAATCAGAACATGCCACATTGAATTTGTCAGCCACGTTGAAACATGGCAGGTCGTATCATGGCAGGAGATGATTTCATCCAACGATGATCTAATCTCCAATTGTGTTCCTCAGTCACAAGATCCCTGACTCACTCTGTGCTCTTGATTAACAGGTGGAGCTCGCAGATAGCACCTCCCACACCATCACAGATGCTTATGTGGGGAAGGAGTACATCATCCAGCTGGCTGCTAAGGACATGGAGATCGGCACTTGGAGCGACTGGAGCGTGGCTGTGCACGCAACGCCCTGGACAGAGGAACCCAAACCCATCACCTCCACCACGGAGGGAGACTTGCCCTTAGGTAAGCCTCGTCACATAGTGTTCCCACTGTGCCGTGTATGATTTCCTTCACATTTTACCATTTGTCCCATTTTCTCATCAAAGTCGCAGGAATGATCCAAAGAAAAGTGGCAACAAACCTTTTAGCTGCTAAATTCGATTTGTGGAAATTGTTACAAATTCAAATTTGCCCCATCATGAGACCATGCTGTGCCATCCAACCTTTTATAATCAACACAGCACTGCAACGTCAGACTGCCTCCTGCTGGAACACAGGGTCGGTACACGTCAAAAATATATTCACATGGCTAATAGTGACAAAAATATTCTCGTTAAAGGTTGTACTGGACAATTAACTTGGGGTTTCTAAAGCTTTAACATACTACCCTTGTAATTCTTGTAGCATTTTCATAATGAGATGTAAGAGATGTAGATGTTGATTCAGGAGAAGATGTAAGAGATATGAAAAACAATATGTAGACTTTGATTAAAAAATAAATAAATAAATAAATAGCATCAATTAAACGTACACACTCAGAAAAAGTACTAAACTGTAAACCGGGGTGGCACGTTCAAAGGTACTTCTTTTGACTCTTCAGTGAGTATTGTTTACTTGGAAAGGTGTTTGTAGGATACCTTTAAAGCAGGGGTGTCAAACAGTTCTAGTCTTTTGACAGTTCTAATCCAGCCCATCAAATGTATTAGCATCTGTTTGTTTGTTTTTTATTAAAATTGACTTTTGCACAAGAATTGAATTAAAATATACAAAAATATATCTCTGTTATTCACTTATGGGGCAAAATAGAGCAATAAACTCAGGGCCATAAACTCAGCTACTGACAAGATATGCTAATATGCTAATATGAAATGTGCATGCCAATAAATTAACACATTTAAGAGGAATTTAATGTTATTGGTCTGCTAAACTGATTTTTTTTTTTGGTCCAGCATACATGACATTGGACTAAGTATAATGTGCTACATTATCTAAATGAGTTTGACACCCATGCTTTAAAGTATGACATACTGTAATTGGATTTAAGATCCAAGTTATGTATCTTAAATTATTTTTAAAGGTATGCTATATTGACATCACCATGTTAAAGATACATACTAAGGGTACAAAGTGATGCACCCTTAAAGACCACACCAGTGACAAGACACTTCAGTACTTTTTTTTTCCTGAGACTGGAATAGTGTATTTTTTTCTGAGCGTGTAATAGTCCAAGCCAGACCATGTGTGTTATGAAATATGTACCATTAACTATGTTCTAGTCTGGCTGTGTCAAACTCATAACTCACAGAGAAATGCTGTTTGTGCTATTTTTATGTCTCACTGTGGAAGGTGTGGAATTGACACTTGCATGCTAAAAGTGTCTAGTATTCTGTATGTAGTCTTTCAATTTTGGGACCACGATTTTTAAGGTTCTGTTAAGTAGCCTGGCCTATGGACTGGTTTTAACTGGATATGTGTAAGTCCGTGACACAGTCGACATACCAGCATGTCTGTCAAAACTATAAAGTCAGGACAAACCACAGAGAGCTGATGTTTGTGCACATCATACAATTGAAGCAATGATTAAAGGAATGTTGGTCTTTCTTTGTGAGATTGATGGTCTCAATCTCATCAAGCAGATAAGAGACTTCTATTAGACATAACAACTGCTGTGACTCTGTTCAACGCAGTTAAGAAAAACCGTTGACAACTCAATCACTGTTATTAGAGGTAATATGTGGGTGCTACTCTGCCCGTTTTGATCCAGCAGGCAGTATTGAATTTCTCCCACTTTGGAAAGGCAGAGTATTTCATTCAAGCTATAGTTGAGGAGTGGGAGAGAATTAGAAAATCTGCAGAACTGTCAGTTTTATATTGCTGCCAAATCGCTATCCTCTCAAAGTTTTTTTTTTTTTAAGGTTTTCCACATATCCTGGTTTTCATTTGCTTTATGAAGTACAATGCTATTGATTGCACTCATTAATAGTGACTTTGTTGCTATGAGTGATTTGTATTTGATCATGAGGAACTGTTATGTTGTTCATGTACGCCATGAAACATCACCATTACAGTTACCATAGTGAAGTTGATTATTTTCCAATAATACCAGATCCTGAAGTGTCCTATTCCCCTAACACTACAACAATTTGCCAACAATTATGTTTTTATTAATCAAATAATTATCTGCTTTATTCCTTGATAATTATGTTTAAAGTTGTCGAACATCCACAAAACAAGTTAGATCCTGTTCTCACTTGTCTTGATTCCTGTCTGTCTTTTTAAACATTCAGCTGGTCATGTTACTAAGAAGCTGCAAAGCTTTCCATAAAATTTAAAGCAACAGCTTTACCTATAACTGTTACAAAGCACTAACACTGGAGACTCCTTTCATAAATGTTAAATAAATATCTCCTTACAGAAAATTTTACTATATCAACAATTACGATAAAAAATGTTTATGTGGAGTGTCAGTCATACAATTCTCTGTGTGAGTTGTTACTATAGAAACGATAATGTATTAAAAGTGTATTGTATAAAATAATGTATAAACGTATAATATATAGAAGTATTAAAAGGAGAACCCGAACTGTTGAGCAGCTGCAATCCTATATCAGGCAAGAATGGGACAGCATTTCACTTTCAAAACTACAGCAATTGGTCTCCTCAAGTCCCAAACATTTACAGTGTTGTTAAACATAGAGGTGATGCAGAACAGTGGTAAACATGCCCCTCTCCGAACTTTTTTGAAATGTGTTTCTGGCATCAGATTCAAAATGAGTATATATTTTTCATACAACAATAAAATTTCTCAGTTTCACCATTTGCTATATTGACTTTGTACTATTTTCAATCAAATTTAGGGTTTCCATGATTTGCAAATTATCACATTCTGTTTTTATTTACATTTTACCCAGCGTTCCAACGTTTTTTTGGAATCGGAGTTGTATATAGTTGTGTTGTGTCTTCAAAATTTATGCTGATTTTTTTTTCCCATTAAGACCTTGCTTCAAACTATAATTAAAAAAAAGATATTCTGCTTCCTTATAACTGGATACATTCTATGATGATTACAGTAGTCGTGCAAGGCCACTTATAGTAAATCTTTCTGATGCTCCTGTCACATAGAGGACTGGTCTATTGAAATAACCTCTATTATTACTGTCATTTTTATTGTTATTCTCTTACAGTGCAAATGCATTACCTTACAGCTACAAAAGCTGATATGAGTTGACTTTCCCAAACAAACCACAGTTTATTTGAGTTAAACTATCTGTGTGTGGTTGGGTTATTTTTCACCTTCTCTAATCACGTTCATACAGAAACAGTAATTAGCAGTAGAGCTGACACTAATTGCACCAAAGGCTGCTTGTAATTATTCTCATAATAAAAATTATGAATTTGTGATCTCTCTGTAGAGATCACTCCATCTGCTGCCCCGCCCTCACCTAGGCCCAGAGTGGGTGGCGCTACAGGAGGATGCCGTGCTCTTCTCAGCTCATCCCATATCCTCCTGGCGTGTTTTCTGCTGTCCATGATGTGGTAGGTACAGAATCTTCTGTCAGATCTACCTTATCCCAAATGCTAGAGGCATCCTGTACTTCTCACATGGAATGTACAGTAACACTTTATTTGAATAGCCCGATATAAAGATTATAGGTCAACAATAGGTCAGGTGACCATGATTCAGCCTCTCAAGTAATTTTCATGTCACATGTAAACAGTTTCCACCTATTGATTTTAAGAGATAATCCATAAACTGTTAACTTGTTCTTAGTTCTATCATTTTTAATATCTAGTCTATGTGTATTTTGCTGAAAGATTCTGATGTGGGGTGGCATGGTGTTAGGCAGCAGGTAGCATTACTGCCTCGCAGCTTCAGGGTCCCCAGTGTGATGCTGAGCTCAGGTTACTGTCTGTGAGTTTTGCATATTCTCTCCAAGTGCACGTGGCTCTCCCTCAGGTTCCTCCCTCCCAAAACATGCTGGTGGCTGGATTGGTTACACCCTAAGGTGTGAGTGTGCATGCACATGCTGTCCTGCAATGGACTGGTGGCCAGGATAGGCTCCAGGGTGTATTCCCAACCAGGGTTCTTGGGATAGGCTTCAGAGTGTATTTTTGGAATAGTCTCTAAGCTGTATTCCCACCCAGTGATAACGGGATAGACTCTAGGGTGTATTCCCAACCATTGATAGCGGGATAGACTTCAAGGTATATTCCCACCCAGTGATAGCAGGATAGACACCAGGATGCATTCCCAACCATTGATAATGGGATAGACTTCAAGGTATATTTCCACCCAGTGATAGTAGGATAGACTCCAGGGAGTATTCCCACCCAGTTTTACTGGGATAGACTCCAGGGTGCATTCCCAACCATTGATAGCGGGATAGACTTCAAGGTATATTCCCACCCAGTGTTAGTGGGATAGACTCCAGGGAGTATTCCCACCCAGTGTTAGTGGGATAGGCTGCAGGGTGCATTCCCAACCATTGATAGCAGGATAGACTTCAAGGTATATTCCCACCCAGTTTTACTGTGATAGACTCCAGGGAGTATTCCCACCCAGTGTTACTGGGACAGACTCCAGGGTGCATTCCCAACCGTTGATAGCGGGATAGACTTCGAGGTATATTCCCACCCAGTGATAGTAGGATAAACTCCAGGGTGCATTCCCAACCATTGATAGTAGGATAGACTCCAGGGCGTATTCCCACCCAGTTTTACTGGGATAGACTCCAGGGTGCATTCTCAACTGTTGATAGCGGGATAGACTTCAAGGTATATTCCCACCCAGTGATAGTGGGATATACTCCAGGGAGTATTCCCACCAAGTACAAGCAGGATACGCTCCAGGGTCCAGGCTCCTGATTTACCCTGATAAAGAATGTAGACATGTGGTTGAAAATCAGTTGATAGATTGGTTGTTGGTAGTTTACAAAGCAGACTATGTTATTAAAGTATTCCTGGTTGATGGATGATGCAGTAAGCAATAATAAAGCTGGGTAACATTTCTCTAATTCTCACATTTTGTGCTTCTATCAGAAATCACTTCTGAAATCATGAGTAGTGGGTATCACACACTTACCCTGCATTCCAGTACTGTTTTCCAATTACTGCACTCTTATTGACTTGCCCTTGCCATTTCCCCTAGAGGCAGTGCCTTATTGCCAAATTATGGGGCTGTTTCAATACGTTAACAGGCCCCTTTTGATGTCTGGCTGATCGAGTCAACATAACTGTAGACTTCACAATACTTTTTTTGCTGTGTTCTCCTTCTATGTAAGACAGATTACATAATTTAATTTCTTTTTAAGCATAATTAGCAAGTACATCAAATCACTACATTGTTCTTGCTACCAGTTGCTGCAAGTGCTCACTCATGTCATGTAGAAGTAACACACTTTAGAGCTGTGAGGACAAGTCAGTGAGGGCATTATATTGAAATGAAGGCTAGAGCTGTCCATAGAGACTCCCACAAGTCCTTATTAGGACATCTACAAGTCATCCAGTCCAAAGACTCACAGAGAGCAGCCTAATCCACTGACCCAAGATCAGTAAACGTGATTGATCCTCAATAGCCACTAGTTGACAAGCCAGCCAAGTAACAAGCAGAAGATTCATTATGTAGGCATACAGTATACATGTTTACAGTGTGCTTATTCACCCAGAACTCAGTACGTGGCATAATGAGCACTGCTCTAATTAAAGCCTGCTCATGCACAGGATCAGGAGCCTATGGCTCTGCAAAATGACTGAGGCGTGAAGCTGTGAGACCTTTTAGCTTGATTGACTGGGATCTGCTACAAGGTGGCTGGGAATCTTATAGGAAAATCTTTACATCATATAGTATCAGGGAGTCCATAGCTAGCTTAGTCTGCAAAAAGGAGATTTGATTGGTCAGTCATTAAATGTCTGAGAAAGGCATGGAGTCAGCATCACTGGTGTCTATCTACCAAATCCAGAAAGCCAGATTCAGGCAGAGAGAACTTTGATGTGAATCTGTTTTATCTCTCTGTCACAGCAGGCTATGGTAAGACACTGCGGAGGCCACTGCACTACTGTCTTTGTGGAAGTGTTGGGATGTGAGAGCAGGGTTAGTGTTTGAATCATTAAGTCTTGTAAGAGCCCATCCCAGCTTTGTCTAAGCTGTGAGGTTTTCCTGTTGTTAGCCGACAGGGTCTCCTAATCCTTGCCATAGGCCAGTCTGAAGGTGAGCAGTTTTATTTTTAGAATTCTACCAAGTTAATGTAACATTTGCCCAAGTTCTCTCCAAGTGTCTAACAGACAAAATTTTGGGCAGGTTTTAGCTTTACTGTCATAGATTCCCTTTTTGTGTTGCAGTTCCCGTGGCAACAAATGCCATGTGTTCATGTTTCTGTTTTGGTCCTGTCTCTGCCCCCATCTTGTCATTGGCGTGTTACCTAATTGTGTGCAGAGATTATGGGGTTTTTTTTTAATACTCTGTTGTGTTGATAAAATACACAAAAGCCTGATAGGACTTTGCAACATAAGTCTGAGCCTTGTTTCCATGTTCTGGTATCTGGGTTTCTATCTTCGTTTGTTCTTCAGTTTATGATTATGTACTACTCCTGTTTTGTGTTGCTTTCCTGTATAATTATGTATTGACTACAACTTTTAATAGTTGTAGTCAATACATAATTGCTAGTACAATTGCTATTGTTTGTTCATCAGTTACATCTAGAATTTAAAAAAATAACTAATGAAACAACTAGAATCCATGGAATGCATCCTGCCTTCTGGAACTACATATTACATTTGAGAAAAACACAATAGTTTTAGTTCAGTTTTAGTCATTTAATTACTGTTAGGTTTAGTCTAGATTTTAATTGCTGAAAACAATAGCAATTTAGTCAGCTAAAATGAAATGCACAGACAGGGTTTGGATGCAAGTGCAGGGTTTTATTGAATGAAAAGGCTGAACCAAAATCAAAGTCAATAGACAGACAAAGTATCAGGTGATTAGCAGACAGATTTAACTAGGCTAGGCTAGGCAGAACTCAATAAACAAAACAGATAGGGTAAATACTGGGAAAGTGTGTACACAAACAAAAGGCTCAGTAACGTCACTGGTGAAATGCTAGCAGAGACACTTCGCAAAGATTCAATGAAAGTCCGGAAATTAGTGTTGTAATTAGAACTTTGAGGAACTGTAACAAGGTGAGTTTGGAGTTCATGTATTTGGCTACAGATTCTAGAAGATGGAATTTGTGTTAGTATGTGGAGCAGGCATGACAATACTAAAGAGTTGGTGTTTTGTTTAGGTTTTTTTTCTCTCAAATTCCAAAAATATGTTATTAGGGAATGCTAGAATCGACTCTGGTTTGCTCATTAGGGATAAATTCAAATCTATATCTGTAGATCTGTAAATCTGTTTGTGACAATGTCCATTGTTGAAAGCACTATATAAATAAAATTGAATGTACAAGTACTCTTCCTAAAGCCTTTATCCTTCTTTGATATCTCTGGCTAAATGAAATAACACGAAATAAACAAAACAGTGTTAAATTATAAGCATTATTAAATTTATATGAAATGAAACATTCCAACCTACCCATCCTACTCTATGTATAGCAGGATCATATGTATTAATGCAATGAAAACAACCAAATATTTGGACAAGATTTCTCCAAGAACAGGGTTGGGAACCACTATACTATTTAAAATACTGCCTCGTCTTTTTTTCCCCTAGAAAACGTGTTGTAGAACGTGTTGTCTCATTTCCTTTAGAAATATTGCAACCTGTAATTGAGGCAGACTTTTCAGGCTTGCTCTTAAATTTATAAATTTAAACATGTCCCAGCATGTTTTTTTTTCTCCTGATGAGATTACATCATTGCATGTTAAATTATTCACTGAATCATAAATGAAATGCTTAAAACTGGCTGCAATTATGTTAAATGTCATGCTTCCTGCTGCATACAGAGCTTGCACAAACTCTTCAGATGAAATGTGTGCGTCAGAGAAGTTCGGGATTCTGATATAAGATGTGATAAGTACACAAGGTTTAGCAAATTTGTGCAATTAAAGAGTGACTAGTGTAACATGTACAACCAAACTGTGAAATGTGAAAAGTATAGTCACAACCAGTGTTGGAGAAGCAATTGTAACTCGATCTACAAGCTACTCCTGCTTTAAAATAGCTAAGCTATATCCAAACTACTCTTTTGATAAAGTAGCTAGGTACACTACAATCTACTACGAAGAAGTTGCTAAATGCTTTGCAGCTACTTTTCAAACTAAGGAAAATCATCTGTGACATTTTCGTTTTACTGTGCAGCTACTTTATTGCACAAAATATAATTGTGTGTGCTTTGTAACGGGTATGGATAATAAAGAGATTTTGCTTGTGGATTTGTGAACCACTCTTAGTCAGAAACAGTTGGCATTACTTTACTGTAAAACAATTATACAGACACGGTTCACTCCACAACTCTTGTTTCTGTTCATTTCTGAAAATATATTCTGAGCTAATTAATAGTCTTGTATTCATCAGAAGTAAAATCAATCCTCCGTAGCTTTGTTTCTCTGTTATTCTCTAGAGAGGTTCGTGCTTGCCTGAGGTGCACACACCTACGTGCGTCCTACACTCATTATAAGTATTAAACTTGGTTACTGACATATAACAGTTTGCACACTGTGATTTTTATTTATTTATTTATTTTTTAATAGCAAACTGGATATGTGAAAAGAGAAAAGGCAATGTAGCATTTTTCATGCTACATCACTACTTGTTGAAAAGTAGTATTAGTTACTGGAAAAGCTATATTATTTTGAAAATAACTTAGAAGAAGAACCAAGGCTGAAGCCTTTATTTTCGTCACATGTACTCTCGCACAGT
>JAOTRR010000010.1:1219938-1235168 GCA_028570945.1 Gogo arcuatus
TAATAATAATAATAATAATAATAATAATAATAATAATAATAATAATAATGTGCACCATCATTATTATCATCATTAGATGAGATGAACTGTCAGTAAATTTGTAGATCAGCATCATTATTGTCATCACTACCACCATCATCACAATGAATCTCATCATCATCATCATCATCATCATCGTCATCACTGTCACCATCATTAACATCATCACTGCCATCATCAGTATCTTTATCACCATCATCATCACTGTAATCCTCCTCCTCCTCCTCATCATCATCTTCATTACCATTATCATTGTCATCATTAGAAGACATCTTTATCATCATCATCATCATCATCATCATCAACATCATCATATTAGTTGCACAATGCATACATATGTATCTTCATTATCATCATTATCATCATTAGAGGAAATGCACTGATCTGGATCCGAAAGTCTTGTCAGTCTAAATTGGGTTTAAACCTTGCTTACCCTCCTTCAGATATAAAGACACCTAAACCAAAAACGTCTTTTAAATTCATACTTCTTCAGTAGCATATACCTGTATTATTTGATTATAAACCTGTACAGTTAAGTAAAATAATACTGTATACACTACCTCAGCTATGTTTACTTGCTTTGTGGATTATTACCTTTGACAACTTTGTAGGCGGAGGTTATGTTTTCGCCTCCGTTTGTTTATTTGTTTGTTTGTAGTGAATGGATTTTGATGAAATTTTGAGGGAAGGTGGGCCATGGGCCAAGGAACAATTGATTAGATTTTGATGCAAATCAGGATATGTACGTAAACATAGTAAACATCTGGATATTCTAATATGTGGCTTGGTGGAGGCATGCCCTCTACCTAGTGGCCTTCTAGTTCAGGGAGTAGTGAGTGTTTTGCTCATACAACGTTTCCTAAACTCCTCCCCAATCTGATAGCTGGATTGGTTTGGACATGCCCCTCTCATTATCACATGCTTATATGATAATGAGAGGGGCGTGTCCAAACGAACCCAGCTATTAGACAGGTGAGGGGTTTAGGAAAAGTTGTATGAGCAAAACAGGAAAAGATAAACGACTTAAACATGTAAGATGGAAGGAATAGGCTACTATAACGGTGTTTGTTTGTTTGTTTTGGGGGGGATTGTTTTTATTATTTTATTGAGACTTTAAGAAATGCTTACATTTTTTAACTCACTCTATAATAATTTTTGTATTTTCTATAATGCAAATTTTTTTAAATAATAATTATTAAATAATAATAATTTAATAACATATTTTTGTATAATATTTTGCTAATTAATGACTTATTATATTATAATGATTACACAGTATACATCCAGTAAGATAGCTGTATAACAACTTCACTCTCCTCTGCATTGTATTTTATTAGTAAACCAGACTGGACGGCTCTGTTATATTCTAACTAGTTCATGTTTATATACTTAATCTGAAACTAGGCTACTAGTTAGTAGCTATAGCTAGTATTTCTGAGTAAACACGACAGCGTAACAAACAAAACACTTGGCCCTTTAATTGCTCTCCATATCGGCCACAGGAAATAGGACAGCCTTGTTTTCTACCCATATTCCGCCAAATCCCGCTTCCTTCGCTACGATTGGTTAACGTTCCACCTCTTTAGCTCGGATTGGATAATAATTCGTCGTAACCGCAGGATTGTAAAACCATTAACCAATCCTAGTCCAGGAGGCGGGGTTGTCACAATACGGGTGGGGTAAAAACTATCAGTGACAACGCCGTCCTCCAATAGGACCTGACGAGGGAAAAGTAGCCGTTACTCGTCCTACTGAGAAGGTTTAAAAACTTCAAGCAGCTACAGCCATGGAGAGGAATCGTGTCAAAATGCCTGTCTGACGTTAAAAGACATAGAAGGTAAGGTTTTATTTCAGTATTAATACGCAGGGTTGTGTATAAAGCGGACTGAAAGCTAACTGTGAGGTGAAAGTGAGAGGGAAAAGTTTTGGCTCCTGAGGGAACAAACACGCAGAGCCTGTTGTCTCTGTTAAACTCTGTCCTACAAAACTAAAAGGTTTTTTATTGTCATTGACATTCATTTGGCTTTTTACTTTCCTCTAATTTTGTAAACGAATGCAAGAATTTAGTTTTGTTTATGTTTTTGCTGTTTGGGAAGCAGTTATAGGCTACATTGCAGTAGAGAAGGAGCTCATCTTTATCACTCAAACTACAAACACAAATAAACCCTAAAGTTCACTGCAACCATATAAATGGCTTAATGTAAGATTAGTAAAGTTTAATAACCTGTTACAAATACTGGATATGTTGTTCTATTACATTAAAATGATATTATCTGGTGTGAGAGTGCTGAAATGTGATAGTGTTTTCCCCTCAGTCTATAATATGGCCACATTCACCTACAGAGAAATGTAATCTGACTGTAATGACCAGAGGGAAAATATTATCTAATGGACAATGTTTGTTTGTTCGTTTGTTTGTTTACATTTCCACACTGCAGTCGGTCATTCTTGCTTTTACAAAACGGAAAGAAATCTAAAATGAACAGACCTGCAGTATGTTATTACACTAACCAGATGCAACAACAACAACAATAATAATAATAATAATAGTAATAAGAAGAAGAAGAATCAGCAATAATCTGCTAATTCTTTACTTGAGTTTATGCTCCATGTACTTTCTTTAGTATTGCATCATTATAAATCAACACACTGAAACAATACTATTTTAGGGGGGAAAAACGTTCCATTAAACCACCCTGCTGGGTTGCTGGGTGTTGCCTGGGTCTGGAGTTGCAGTTTGGGTGATGTATGGATGGCACTTGTGTGTCTGTGAGATCTTGTATGTCTTTCTTTCTTTTCCATGCAATTTACTACTTCACAACCAAGCGTGTATCCAGTAATTAACATGAAGCAATTATCAGGATAGGAGGACGCTTTACTGTCCTCTACCTCCCCTCCCCCGCCCCATCCATCTGACGCTGACCCTGAGACTGGGTCACAGCCACGTCACAGCCAAGCTAGCAATGGGCTTAATGTGACAAAATTTACGTGGATGGCTGTGCCAAGTTTCCAAAGCAAGATTCTCTAGAAAGCTCGGACCACTTACCATCCAAAGAACCTGTGAGGAACTATTTTCTAAGAGTGTAGACTATAAAATTCCACTCCATTCTATTTCACCTTTCAGTTCCATGACATTCCATTCTCCATTCACTTCCATGGCCTTCCACTCCACTCCATTCCATTTCAATCCGTGGTGTTTTTTCCCCCCTTCCATTCAACTCCATTCCATTTCACTGGTTAGATCCATGGCATTCCATTCAGTGGCATTCTTTTACATTCTATTCAATTAAATCCAATTCCATTCTATTCCTGGGCTTGTTTTTTTTCTATTCCATTTTAACCTTCAGTTCCATGGCATTCCATTCCATTCCGTGGCATTCTTTTCCTTTCCATTCAATTAAATTCTATTCCATTCCCTCAATTTTGTTTCCATTCCACCATTTACTTTCATGGTGTTCTTTCCCATTCCATTTCATTCAGTTGCACTATTCCAGTCCACTCCATTCCAATGAAAAAAGCTGGAAGCTGTGTGGACTGCATGTGGACTGAAATCAGAGCCATGCCCTCATCAGCAGCTTTGTTTACGTCTCCCCTGCAGTATTTTTCTCTGTTTTTCCCTGCATAAGGAACCTTGTGCCAACAGCCACACTACTATTACTGCACCTCTTAGTGTGGGATTTACACAGAGGGGGATTGTTTTGAACCTTTCAGCCTTCGGCAGGAACAGAATGTTTAAATACTGTAATCTCTTGAAGAGCTTTGGTCTTTGGCTCTGTTGGGATCATTTGTGCACAAGAGTTTTTGCTTCTTTGAGAACCCAAAAGTCTTTGTTTCGGTTTGTTTGAGCACTTGGTTCATTCACGTCAGGCTTTTGTTTTATTTCTGAGCATATTGGAGCTGCGTTCTCAAGGAGTAGCTAGAAAATATATACACAGGGAAGATGTATCCAGATGTGCATTCCTCTGCTCTAAAGTGGTACATAGCACAGGAAGGAATGCAAACATGAGGTTTTCTGGGTTTTGAGAAACCTTGAATATGAGAGAAACATACCTGCTCATTAATATACAGCAACATAGAGTCTTGCTTATGGTTTGAGCTGTAGAAGTCTGAATTTTCTCTTTCTCAATTGCTCTTCGAGAACAGAATCTTCATCAGTTTACCGACTTGCCAAGTCCAATTTTCTCATACACTGAACACATTCATTTCTAGCTTGTATTTCAGCATGCTTTTTGGAATGGCTGTAATCAGTTTTAAATTAAACTCGGTTGTGCTTTCCTCTGTCCAGCTTTGTTTAAGGGAAAAAGCGAATTCTGCTGCCAAGTTAGAGCCACGCTGTGCTCTGAGCACCTCCAAGATTAAAATTGCATGAGGCCCAAGATGGGATTTAAACCACTGCCGTGGTGCTGTTAAGGAAATCAGTTTCAAATTCATATTAAGGCCTTTTTATTATTATTTTTTTCCCTGTCAAACTGCTTATAAAATCTGTGTCTTCACCAGTCATTACATTATGCACGACTTCTTCCAAAACAGTTTTTGATGGCTGTTATGAAAAATTATGACCAGAATACAGGCAGCATTAAGATATTTGAAACCGGTGCAACTCTGTTAGGACATTATTTATGAATTGTCATCGACTAAAAGACTTCCCAGATACAAACAAATATTTAGGATGTCCACAAGCCTGGTGAGTTATCAGGACATGATGGTGCCAAACTGCTTGGAAAGAGTGATTTGTTGTAATGTTATTAGCTTCATTAGAAACCCAGAACATCTGCACAGCAACATGAGCGCTGGTGAATCTTTATATGGTGCACCAGATTCATTTCCTGTCTTCATTCTCTCAGAATTGACATACTTTTTTTTCCATAAAGGCTGATTTTAATCCAAATGTAGATGTCCACGTGTATTTTTTTTTGTTTGGTTTTTTTTTCTTTTTTTTTTTAAGTAAGCTTGGATTCAGGATATTTTGCTGCAGTATAGGATAATTTCAGCATTTGAAATTTTGGATGTGCATGCTGTCATCTGGGAGGATTGACCTTCACATTTGGTAAGATGATCATGCTATATTTCAGATTTGAAAAGAGAGCAATACGAAGTCAGTCGTATATCATATAAAATGTTGTCTATCACGGAATTAAATTATACGTGCAACCTGCAGTATTACATAAAGCTTTGCCAAGAGGACAAGACATTATCCATGTAAAGGAAATCTAATTCTTGCCAATATTTCCTCTCTGTAATTAGCAACCAGCAAGTGCTTTAAATATATCTGACATTTCTGCATCTTCTAATTCTAGTACACTGGTTGACATGAGGTACATTTTTTTTTTTTTTTTTTTTTTTTTGTTTTCTTTCCTCCCCTTCTAGATAGGTTGCATATATCCATGTACAAGTAGCACTCAGGAGTTCAGGACAAAAACCCCACTATAGATCAGAACTTAAATGTCTTTTAATTGGCCTGACCAGTTTTTTGTTGACATTGGTTCTCCTCTGCCCACAATATGAGAGAGAATAAACGAAGCACACTTATGCGGCTTTGCGAGGGTTGATAGAGTACACTGTGGTTAGCGGTGAAGTACTGTATGAATAACTTGGCTTCACCGTTCACTGGCAAGCCGCTTTTCCTTGTTTAAAGTATCTAAATTCCCTTCTTCCAGTTGTAAGGCTGAAATTGTGTTATCTTGTTCCAGCTTGTTGTCATGTCGTAGGATTTTAGAGTGGGGGAAACACAGCACAGGTTTCTCGCCTGACTGGAAGGTGCTCTGCAAAAAGCACGCAATCATGATATTCATTTTCCTGTCCTCATGACCCGTCCTACCTTTTAATAGACTACGTCCAGATAGTTCATTTCTATGAGCAGACATTGTGCATAGTGTTTTCCATTGTGTCACATATCTGACTTGGCTGCGTTCAGGTATAACTTCAGCCAAATCTGCAAACCAACTAGCAATCATTAAAAGCACACACCCTTTGTTTTCCCTTGAGAGCTATTTGTAAGAGTAGGCAGTCTTGTATTTTCTGCCTTTGCAGAGGCCATTTTGGCATCTCCTTTGATCAAGTCAAAGCCTTTTTATTATCTCCAACAGATCTCCCTTTCCAGCTACAGCCACAAAAGGAGCCATGGGCAACTGTAATCCCTTTGGGGATAGAACACACCAAAGTGTGGATTGCACAGCCTAAGAATAAGACCGAGCTGGTATCGGTGGTAACGCTAAAACATTGCTGTGTTTGCCGAGGGTATGGAGCTGTGCAGTGCTGGTGGCTGGACGCCAGCACGCACTAGATGTGTCGGGTTGAAGCTGCACATGAGCTGTGCATGTTGAAACAGCGGTAATAAAATACTCATTTGCTTCCCAGCAGCTATGACTCATGGGGGCCAGCTTACTTTATCTTCTGGAGAGAGCGTTCCACTGTTTGGGAATCGTATGCTGAGGAACGGCACACACCTGCAAGCTTTGATGCGAGCTTTCTGCCTGCTGAATGGATCAAGGCTTTGGAACACGATTGTACATGAAAAACACAGAGTTTTACAACCGGAGGCTGTTTTTTTTGTGTCATTGTCACTGTGACAAGCTGAGGATGGTGCAGCAGTTTCTGACCTTTTTGAATCCATTCTAGAGCATTTTCTCCCCATGAGTCATATGGGTTCGATTTCAGCTCAGAGCCATATTTCTTGTGCCACTTGCTTTACAACAGCAAAAGACTAGCTCGAAAGCTCCACGGATGTGCTCGTTGCTAGCAGGCTTAGCACCATCTGACTTTGATTTGCATTGCTAGTTTGTACAAAAGACATGTTTGCGTTGTGGACTTGCTGTCCATGATGTTGGAGTGAGCACTGCCTCTGTAATTACACTCAGCAGTACTATGGCGCCATGTTAAATGGCAAGCTGTTTGTCTCTAGCAGACTGCATGAGCACTAACATTGTGAGTGAGCCATTTATTCAGACAAAGCGAGCACTTCCACTAGTCTTTGGTAGGTGAGAAGTGATTATCACAGGCCACTTGGGTCAGTGAGTTTCCAAGTTTGGTGTAACCATGATTCACAGCACCGAATTCTCTTGCTTGATGTAAATCATGACTGCTTTTCAATGGACGAATGTTTGCAATTCCATGAAAGGTTCTGCTGACTTCCAGATGCAACCTCGTAATCGCAAGTTTGTAATCAAGACCGCTGCCCAAGTCTGCAACCACAGAACGAGGAAGTTAATCAGTCTGGAACTAGACTTGTGTGATTGTCATTAAAAAAAAAAAAAAGTAAAGAGGTACTATGAAAAAACACTCTTAAATGTGTTTTTTGAGCTGTAAGCTAAATGATATGACTATAATGTAATGAAAAGCATCAATGCTGGTGTTAATATTGACAAAATTACCATTCTGTAAATAAAAATCTGCATTTATGGGTTGAAAATGACTCAAAACGCCATCTACTGGTTAAAATCATCCTGAAACTTGCAAGGCCCATGAGTCTTTCTATAATTTGGGGTACATTCCATGTCTGTTGATAATTATATTTATTCTAACTCTCTTCTTCTTCAAAAACATCATATTTTACCTATTAATGGAAAGCAGGTTATAATATCACACAAGCATCATGTGCGTCCTATGCTTCATTTAGTTTGAAATTTGTCATGATCAGTGTTCCAGCTAGTGTATTTTATCAGGGCGCTGCGCCCTGCTTATAATTTTCCAGAAGTTTCCAAGCGCCCGGCCCATACATTCCACCACAGAAAGAAAGTGTACCCTAACGAATGTTGCCGACTTCCAGTGAAAGTAACGCATGTTGACCAATCACAGCACACTATTAGCACGGGGTCATAGTCGTGCTCTGTCAACCATTTTGTCTTATTACAATAACGAGTCAGTGAAGCAAGGTTAAATGTAAGTCTAAAAAGCAGCGATGCCTACAAATGCACGAAAGAAAAAAGAATTGGTTAAAGCGGCAAGGGGCTCACAGAACTTAGCATCTGTTTTTGCCAAAACGTAAGTAGATCTAGAAGTTGTAGGACTAAACAAATTCAATCAAAAAGGGTAGGACCGATTAGGTCTAGACTTTACATATAGATCTATAGAAAATCTAGTCACTAACGTTAACATTAACGTGTTAGACTAGATCTAATCTAACATTAATATCGACAGCTGAAACTTCGGTTGCAAAAGAACCCTCAGAACGCACAGCACACACTGCTGTACCCACATCAGAAGCTTCTCTATCAAATTCCTCCACATGCCAGGATTTGGAAGTATCCGATTGTGAAGACCTTGAAGAGTCGGAACCTCCAAATAAGAAGAAAAGACTTAGCGGTGGACATAAGGTAGGCTTTGAAGCAAGATGGCAAGGTGAAAGACCTTTGCTCTATACAGAAGTTGAAGATGAGTTTGTGAAAATGATATGCAGGATGTGCAAAAACTTTGCAGTAGGTGATGACAAATCAGGTTTGGGCCAGCACTGGCTGTCAGGCATTATGAAAGGACAAAGAAGTTTCAGATTTGCTTACTTTATTTTACAATAATTGCCCAGTTGCATAGTTGTCCAGTATGGCTAATTTTGCATGATAGATTCTTTGTCTATACTAATGTGCGCAAAATTGCCCTAGATGCACGAAAAATTGTCTACGATAATCATTGGCACCCTGCCCTCTTGGAAAGTTCGCTGGAACGCTAATGATATTCCGAAATTGACCATTTTTGCTTTTCAGTTCATGGAGTCTTAGTTTCAGAATAATGAATAAAACCCATTAAAGTCAACAACAACTATTTTGTATTTATTTCAAATGTCTAAATACTAAAGAAAATTATACATTTTTTTTTTTTTTTGGAAAAAAAATTATTCTCATTTAAATAATTTAGATATCTTAATTTATTAATGTTCGCAAAAGTTCTGTCAACTGTGTTACTAACACCTAATTTTTAGGTGATTCCACAGTAATGTGGACTAAACATTAAAAAAAAAAAAGCATGTAATAGAGGATATAATCCTTTTACAAACTGGTTGTCTAATATCTACATGGCCAACAGTTGATCAGCAACTACTCGAAGCATTTGCAGGAGATTTAAAAAAGGCATATGCATGCAATCCCTTTCTAATTTTCATTATTTTTTGAGAAAATTTGGTGCATTCCTAATAAAGTTATTATATTAGTTAACTCTAGACGGGGGGGTGGTTATGCCAGTTAATATCTGAGAGTTCAAAACACCTATGCAAATCATTCCAAATATGTTGATTGGCTCATTTCCTGTTTTTATTGGTGAGGGGGGAAAAAAAAGATTGCTCTTGTGGAACATTATAAAATTGTGTACATCACACAAGCCTATCTGTAACAAATTGCTACACATTGTTTTGTTTAGCTGTGTGATAGTAGAAAAGGTGTGCAGTCTAGCTTTGTGCACAGCTGGCTGAGGCTTCAAATGTCCTGGGAAAACCTCCAGAACTCAGTGAATAGCTGGCATATGGTAGCCATCTTGTCCTGGCCAGTACCTAAAGGAAATACCAGATCCAGAGATAAATCCATGCTCTCTGAATTTGAAGGGCTGATGGCTCGTACACAAAGTACCGCTTCACAACCTGATCCCAAGGATGACAAATCAGATTCATATCAGAACTCCTTCCTGCATACTAAAATGAACTCTGAAACATTGGCAATCCATCACGTCTACTGAGCGATTATCCAAAGCCATTGTCCAAGTAAAGGCTCGGGACCATTTGACACACATGGCAACCGCTCTAGAGCAGCCTTTTGCCCTGAGCTGTCACACCATGTGTAAATATAAATCTCCTTTGAGAAGATGTGAGGACAGACCCTTATTTTCAGCCGGAATTATTCACCATCAGGCCTTGCGAGAGTAGTGCATAGAGGCTTTGATTGTGCCACTTCAACTGGCCTACCATTTACACCCGTGTTTATTTGCTTGGCCATGTTGCAGCTTGAGCTAAATTTAATTCCGCATTTCCTCAGGGAGCATCCTGGCGGTTGAGATGCAGTAAGAGCGAACTGTGAGGTACGTTGTCTGTGATGTGTACACTCGGCAAACCTTGAGGTCTTTCGAGGTCTTATCGGTCCTGCGTTTGCAGCCTGTTTTGCTGAAGTTATACACAGCTGTGTTGCATTCCACAAGCTAGCCTTGGTGTATGATTTGAATTTCACTTTTTCCAAGTCGCCGTGTTGAAATCCAGCCTCAACAATCCACATATGGCATTAATCATGTATGTTATATGCAAAATGTAATGTAAGAGGACTTGGTGTTTTGACAAAAAAAGCCTTCAGCTGTCTTTACTGTTCCACTCTGTCTAAATAGTTGGCTTTCACATTGTTTCCTAAGGCAAGTTAGTTACTGTGCACCATATAATTTCAGTATAAATCTTTTTCCCCCATGACAACAAAACCCTAGCATTTCTTCTGGTAAGTACTAACTCTTGCCAAACCTTGCACACTTTAATGCTTGTGTACACTGTGTGTTTGTGGCTAATGTGCACACCTAAAAACAACAGCATTAAAAATCACATTTCTCCTTGTCTAACAGGGGTTCCTTTCCTGTACAAAGAAATGTTAGCTATATTTATATATTGTGCATAGAAACATTATGGTGAACGTTTTAGCACATTTTTTTTTTTTTTTTTTTTTTTTGAGAAACCCAAACGGCATGCAGTTTGTGCCGGGACTGCAAATCAATCAGCTGTATAAGCCGCATCAATATCCGCATAGCTGGGTGGTCTTTGCTTGAGTTACAAGAACTGTGGCTCCCCGTCATCCCCACGTTACTGTTTAGCAAGCTTTGCCTATCCAAACAACTGCCACGATTACTTACTCCTCTATTTTCTTTGAATCGTTCAAAAGGTCTCTGTTTGGAGATGCGTAGCTCAATTTTCTTTCTTTTTTTTTTTTGGTCTTCTCTTTTGACCGTCTCTGGAGATCCTCCACAGCCCTGCACTACAGGAGACTCTGGGAAACCAGTGTCTTGTTTTCATCCAGTTCTTACAATGGCATAAGGAGGAGATGAAGTAATACTTTAGTCAGTGGCTTTAAAAAAAAATCTCTTTCTCTTAAGAGAAAAAGTGTGTTTATTCCGCATCATTGCTGCTTTTCTTTGATCTGAGGCTTAAAGGACCAGTTCACACAAACAATACGAAATGTCGCTTATGATTACTGACATCTAAAGACGGATTAAAGGATGCAGACTGGAGAATGTATTTGAGCAATTCACTCAAATGAACACAGATAGCCAGCACTGATGCGTCATACCCCGGATGTGAATGTCAGCATTATGCGACGGATTCAACACTCAAGAACAACAACAACATGGTGCATAGGTCTGTCTTTTACCAGGTTTAGTTACTGCATTACTATAAGAATACACAAAGCTGACAGTTAAGGTTATCTTGGATTGAGTAATATCTTAAAATTAGAATCCATTCCCAGGTAAGTTTAATTCAGTTTGAAGAAGGCTTAACTGTACTTATTTACATGAGATCTCAAGTTTCCATGCACAGCCAGTTACATTACCTTGGTTTGGCTGAAACGTTTTTTAATCTTTAATGAGTCTCAGCCTGTACCGTGTGAGAAACGTATGTAGCGGAGTAACTGCAGAGATAAGAAGTCATTACAGGAGATTACTCTGTTTACAGAGTGCACAGTAAACAAAGTTGGGAGGTAAGGTATATAAAATGTCAGTAGTTAATGGTGATTTGCACATACAGTAATTGCATGTAGAGTTTGCATCCTATATAAAATGTTTTTCTGAGCATGATGTTTGGTAGATTGGATGGAGGCACCTAGGTACATAATGTCCTTCTGTGTGAAGCATCAAAGTTCAGCCACACTGTTTTCCTATTTGTGTGGCTCATTAAGCAGGGAGAGCTTGGAATAAAACAGCTTTGATTAATGCACCATTAGGGCACCAGTCATTTCATTACCTTTCACTGATGACCTTTTTACAGGGTAATAATCCAGGGAAATGGCACTGACTTTGACATTGTTTGTTTGTTTATCCAGAAACTCTGCATCAGAGTGATGCATAATAGTGATGCACGCGCCCCATTGCGTCTCGCACCAAAAAGTGTTTTTCCACCAGGTTTGTAACATGTGCAGACTCTGGAATGTGACAATTTAGGGATGCCATCTATTTTCAAACCCCCCCCACCACCAACACGCACAAATTTTCCCTTGTAAAAAAAGGATTGTGTTGAGTGTTCCTCTCTGAGTCATTGGAGGGAACTACGTTTAGACTTGTCTAGTGCGCAAAGGCTGCTAATAAGGGACTGCAGTGTGACATGGATGAACATGCCTGTCTAAACAGAGCTGAGGCATCAATTAAAAGAAAGTGGCTGTTATTTAGAAATCTTTTCTTACAAAAACAAAGGTTGTTGAAAATCTGTGTTATTTATAGGTTCATTCCCAAAGGGCTTCTCATGCACTGCTGCAAGTCACCTTGACCTTCTCGGCTATTTTGAGCTGAAACTTACCTTTTCATCTCTCCTTAAACAAACACAAGATAGCAGGCGTCAAAGGCTAACAATGCTTTTTATAGCAGTAGGCGTTGGCCATGCTGAACTTATGTCAGGAGATGACAATGCCTCTTTTTTGTCATGGCACAGAGAGAAAAGTCAGTTCTGCGGTCATCAGGCATGGGCTATTAAACATCTGCAAGCTCTTCGTGCTCATGAAGAGTCTGGATTTTAATGGAGTCTCAGAAATCTGGCAGGGTTCGTGCATTCCTCAGCCTTTTCAGAGCTGTTTGTCCGACTCTTAGGCGGCCTCTTTCCCCATCGGGTCTCTCCCTGCACACTCTCTCTCTTGCTCTTTCTTTTCTTCCTTGCATTGTAACACATGGTATTTATAGGCTGCTGTTTGTGATTTTCAGTTGTTCACTTAACAGTAAAGCCTGAGGCCTGTTCAAGGCTGAGCTGTCCCAAGCCTGGGATCGTAATAATGACTTTAGACGTTCTGGATGAAACCACAGCGTATAAAACACAGCTTGTACCAGCACTCCAAAAACTGGTGCTGTGTAGAAGGCCATGTACTCACAGCTGCTGGTTCACTCAAGAATACACTTGGTTCAGTGATGGGACATTAGTTTGCCTTTCTTTTTGGATGATACCGTGGTCTATTTCTGGAGCCTGGCTGCCGAACATGTGAGCTGTGCGATGAGTCAGAACGCATGGTAAACTCATCCACGTGCATGCATTCCACGGCCTGATCGCTACCACATCGCTTCACACTCATCCGGCCATTACGCTCATAAATTTTCATTTCATTTTCGCATGAATATGTACATCCTACATCTGGTTAGCATATGTGGTACAGTTGTGTTTTTCTGTTACCATGTAAAAATAAGAACATGTTACATAATATTTTAGGAAGCAGTTGGTTAAATTGTGTAATACTCCAACTTCATAACTCCACTTCTAAAATGATTAAGACATTTTAATAATTATTCTACCACAGCACTGTTGAGTTCTTGAATCTGATTGGTCAGAATGTGTGCATTATCTTTGTATAACATTACAGGTAGTTCTGGCTGTAACATGAGCAACAGGTTAATATTAATGAGCTTGTTGTAATACGCTGTTGTTTCTATGGTAACAGCTTATACACAGGGGCTTGTACGGCAGAAGCACCAAATAATCTAAGAGTAATAATAAATGGCTTTTAAAATGAGTTGTTGTTTAACAAAGTAATTCTTATAATTGTTGATTTTGTGAAGTGTTTTTTAGGAGAAGTTTAACATTTATGGAAAGAGTCTTGGTTGTAAGCTGTCTCAGACTTGGTGAGAGAGAGAGAGAGAGAGAGAGAGAGAGAGAATATGACTTTATTGCAATGTAGCTAAGAACAGGAACTAACTTGTCTCTCAGACGTTCCACAACATTAAATCTAACTATAAACCATTAAAAAGTGTGACATCTCTTTCATTGACATCGTTCAATTTGACATTGTTTGTATGCTGCCTGAACTAGAGGTGGGCAATAGTTTACACACACACAGGTTTGTAAATACAAATAAATAAACCTTTAATAATTAGTTTATTAAAATTCTTTTTATTTAATGTCTACAAATTTAAATGGCCATTTTTATTTATTTATTTATATTTTATTTTATTATTTTTTTACAATTGTAAAGATTCAGAACGGTATAAAACGTCCAGAGTTTGTCATTATTATTTAAATAAACATTTCTTTATATACTTATATACTTAATGTTCATTTCTTCATTCAAACCCATCTCAGAAAAGTGCATTATGATACAGTTTATCAGAATATTGATATAAGCCTGTATCTTCATATTGCCAGATGCCAGTCCTAGTCTAAACCCTGTTGGATTTACAGTTATTGTTAGACATGGGTTTTTATTTATTTATTTTTAAATCTCATAAGACCAAGAGTAATTTGGATAATTGGCTACTTACTTGTTTCTTGGACGGTTGCCTTATTACATTATTCCAATGACCCATGGACATCACTACAGTTTATTTTCATTACGAAGCTACTGGCCCTGTTAGTAATGTGGTGATAATGTCCATGTGTAAAATTGTAAGAACAAAACAAGAACATTAAACTTCAGTGTGGTACAAATACGCAGCCATGTGCCCAGACTGGGCTGAGTATTTAATAGCTGTTCCAGTGACCTTGTACAGCAGCAGTGCTTGATGGGTGACATTAATTTGTCAGCCTACGTCACCATGCCAGAAGCACTTTTCAGCACCTTGATGTGTTTGTGCTTACATGCTGCTGCCCCAAAGACAAATAATGATTTCGGACCACTGCGTCCTCCTATCGCTGTATCCTCACCCACAATGAGCTAAATGTTAGAAGACTGAGGAGAGGAGAAACCGAATAAATGTCTCCTGCCTTGTTTTTATCGGAAGATTAACAGAGCCGTGTTTACGTTCTCCAGCTGCGTTTCATGGCCTTAACGAGCTTAGCAGTCACTGAAAAGGTCTCTGACATTTTGATTCAGCTATCTGGTACTTCTTATGGTTTACTCGATTAGGTTTTTTCAAATCTCAGTCTTCTCAAACATGTGTTGTGGCCTGGGAAACTGTTTTCTATGTAATTCTGAAAACTTTCCTAAAAAATGTTTCATGTACAGTACCAGTCAAAAGTTTGTACACCCCTACTCATTCATAGGTTTTTATGTATTTGGAATATTTTCTACAATGTAGAACAATACTGAAGACATCAAAACTATGAAATAACATAT
>JAOTRR010000010.1:1296344-1312636 GCA_028570945.1 Gogo arcuatus
ACACACACACACACACACACACACACACACACACACAGAGACACACCAGTCATTTTTTAAAGTCCTGACATACTCTAGAGTCTGCTATTCATAAAGTCAATCACTGCACTGTTGATACATTTAGACAGTTGTTACTGGCACAGTCTACTGATTTCCTTAATCACTGTGTCCAAACTTGTTCTGTCAGGACTGGAATCTCTGCTATTTGACTTATGGCTAGTTAAATACGCCATGCTAATATGTCAGGAACCAATAAATTGTTGTAGACCCAAACTGACAGGCTTTCACTGTTTTGGTCTGGAATAAGCTGAGTTTTAGAAACGGTTTGTGTGTAGTGATTTATTGGTTGTACTTTCAGTTTGTAGGTTATATGAGCTGCTCATAGTGAGCATTTATGCTTTTGTGAGTGCTTGCATCAATATGCGCTGGGACTGGAGGATAGGGCCAATCAAAGAAAGATTAAAATCCATTCAAAACAGTTACAGGGCAAAGGAACAGATTCACCCGTATGTCTATAATACTGCGGTTTCTGTTGTTTACTGAGCACCTTTGACAAATAACAAATTAAAGAGTCCATGTACTACTCCATGTACTATCATGTAATACTCTACTTGTATACCACAAACTGATCTCAGCAGGAAAATCTCTTCCCCAGCTTCACAGAATGCTAAACCATTGCAATCTACAGCTTCATCAGATTCTGGCGTTAAGCACTGACCCCTTTCAGATTCCACATTCAGTCTTTGAACACTACACCACCAAAACATTACTCACGGCTGTTCCAGATGCACATAAACACACAGACCCAATGCCACTCTCACCTGTCGCCGGCTCAGATCCAGTGTCAGCAGACTCACGCTGGAATGCGTGCCATGTCTCTACGATGTCTAGTTGCAGCCTGTAAGAGCAGAAGCTGTAGATTAAAGACAGCATGGGATTGGAGGATAGAAGGGAGGGCCTTCATGCCAGTCAGGTGTTAATGACTGGCGCATTCAGACCATGTTGTGCTGTAACTCGATCCAACTCACCTCTCCTCTGAGCATTCTGGGAGAGCTTGTAAAGTTGCAGATTGAAGGACACACCCATAGGTATGTGCCTCTCACCTCATACTACAATAGTATTATTAACCCTTTCCGCACTGACAAGCAGACACCATGGAAACAACACATTTTCATAATTTATGCATTATTTAATATATATACTTATGCCACCAAATTATGGATAGAACTGAAATCATTCAGTGAAAGAATAAAATGACTAGTTTTTCTTTTGCTTTTGCTTCAGGCCTGCTAAAGCTGAATGCTGGATTTCCCCCACACCTGTCATTCACATTCATACAATAACATCATGATATCAGCACAGTAACTTCCGCATACATCATTTTTATTGTGCTGTTGCCCTTTAAGTGCCCCATTTGCTACCTGCCACAGTATTTTTTTGTTATGTTATACAGCTGGCCTGTATACAGAGTGGCCATCTGCCTTAAATCTTAAAGTGATGTGCACTGGACAGAAGCCACTCCCTGAATACAAAACAAACATGAACTTTGAATTCTAACCTTTGTCATGTTTCTCAGACATTTCTTGCTCTCCTGCTTTCTCAATACATGCACATACGCACGCACACACACACACACACACACACACACAAATAGTGACAAATATTTTTATTTACTAATCCTTACACCTGAATTTAAGGACTCCTTCTGGAAAATGTTTAAGGTTTGCGAGTTAAAGGTACAGTCAGATCATTTGACAAAACTCAAAATAAACACAGTCGGTCTTTTCAGTGTTTTTTCCAAAGCCACGCCACCAAAACCCAAACAGTTAAGCCTAGGTAAGACCTGCTGAGAGTAAACATGATTGGCAGGTGTTCCGATTGGTTGGATGTTGGTGGGTGACATCATTCAATTTTGTTTTTTGTTTTCATCCTGTTAAAATCCACAGAGCGTGCCAAAGAGATTTTTCTTCTGAGAAAGTTTTACTTCTGCTGGAATGTCAGGGGATCTATACTAAATATTGCAAAAGGTGCCTAAAATTGCTGACTGAACTTTTAATCTGTGAAAAATCACCCAGACCAACCACATGATATCAGCACTTTCCAACTCCCATTACTCAGCAGGTTCACTTCATGTCCTGGAACATTTTTGCATACAAAATTTACATACTTCTAAATAATCATACTTGTGTTGCAGAGCTGACATGATGGTTGTTAGTGTTAGTGCACCACTATGTCATCAAATTATAACTCATTTGTTTTGAACTAGCTGTATTCTGTCTGTTCACTATCACTCATATGTGTCTCTGTTGACTTTTGTGATTAATCTACATGCATGCTGTGATTCTGCTGTTAGGAATGTGGACAGTGGAATGTGGAAAATGTAGTTCCCAGACTACACACCAGATGGTGGTAGAGTGTTATGTTAGTCAGTCTGAATGTTGTTTAAATGAAATCTGACACAATACCCATTACATAACCTGCTTTTTTTTTTTATCACTATGTTGTCAACATAATATTCCTGCAAAGTAGACTCACATTTGCAGAATGTTCAAACCCATCACACCATGTGACATTTAAAAAAATCAGACTTATTGAAAGCACAATCACCTCATAAACAAATTCCCCTTTCCTGTCAACTGAACTAGGCTAACTCTGAGTACATAATGAAAGAGTCCCACATAATGTGTTACAGACTTTTTAAAGATAATTAAGATAAAGATGGGGTTGTAGTCAGTGGTCAAAATATAGTCAAAAAATTTCACTGCGTTCAAATAACAAATGATTTGAGAGAATAGAAACCTTAATACTGTATATTTTAGCTGACTAATAAAGCCTAGCCTAGGGGTTTTTTTCCCCCTGCTAAATGTCCTATGGATAAAAAAAAAAATGACCCAGAATTGCTCTAAAACCCATTTTATTTCTTAAAATCAATCCTTTCTTGAGAGACATAAAGCATTTAGGATAGAAACAAATCCCAAGAAGTGGTTAAATAGCTTGGCTAGCATGGTTTTCCCACCAAATATCAAATGTCATCAAATTGCTCTGGGAGTATAATAAAACCAATTTCACCTAAAAATTTCCCTAAAGTTAAATTAATCTTCACCTGGCAGCCATAAAAAATCTTGCTATGAGGGAAAAAAATACTCAAACCAACATGAATATGTTAGCTAGTTAGCTGACCAGCCAACCTACCAATGTGATAGCTTACAGGAAGAAATGGCTCCATCTAGCTTGAATGTTGAACAGAGGGTTTCCCGTTTAGAAGATTTTCTATCTAGAACCCATTTAGAAAGCTACAATTGTTAACAGTTAAAAAAAAAAAAAATCTAGATTAATCCTTTTTTCTCCTAAGAGTATTTCTAAGTATTTGGTTGTTGATGGCTGTTCAGAGCAGACATCTTACCCAATATCATATAAATACATTAATCCAAAGAAGATGGAATAAGAAGATAGAGGGATTTGTTTTAATTTTTTATAACAGGGGAACGATATCCACTTTATACCTCATGAGATCTCAAGACCTCAAGACATGGCTGTCACTAGGATCAGCGAATTAATTTCAGTGAAATCATATTCATATAACCCACACACAAGTTGCTTTCTACAGATAATCTAAAGCAACTTTGCTCGAATAAAACCAAATTCTTACCATGTCCCCCTGCATGTTGCGAAAAGCCAGCGTATCCTACAGCAGCTACCATTTCAATCTGCTATGGAATCTTGTATTATGTCCATTGCTCGTCTTGTGTTGCTCTCTGTAATGAGAGATTGCCAAGTCACCAAGTGACATTGCTCTAAACAACAGCCCGGTATTAATTTCACATTGTCAGTGTGTCTGTTTGTGATGGAACAGCACGTGTGAGAGGCCTCAGCTGTTCAGAGCATTTGTAACATTAAGCTTATTATGTTTTTATGAGCATATACTGATGATCACATACAACCATGTTCACCATTAGATTAGATTAGAGTTCACCATGACTAATCAAGCTATTTTGCTTATCTTTTTCATCATTTTCTATCGTTTTGACTTGTGATTTTGAAGTATTTCTAGGTGATTGATGTTAAAATGCATACTAGTGGAACTGTATGTCATGCTAAGCATTCAGCAACTTGGCAAGCACACAGTCAATGTAAAGCCACGTGCAACCTTGACTGCTGTGCTAAGCTAATTGCTACCTGGCATGTACATTGGCAGATTTAAACAGCTCACAGGATTGTATAAGTACAATGTGTTAATAGCGCCGTCATCAAGCTTCAGAGCATTTATGACTGAATTAGACTAAGAGCATGAAGAGGATTTTTTGTGTCCTTTTCATACTCATTTACATTTAGTCCATCCTCCCATCTTCCCTTCCCTTCACTTTCCATGATCATCTTCAAGCATAAAGTCATTTTGGTTAGGAGTCTTTGTCTTTGTTATGGCTTCTTGAAAACAGCATGTCCCCGGTGAAGCTAGGTTTGTTTTCATTTTCACATCTGCGCGTGGGTGGAAGCTTTTATCTTTGGCCCTCGTTGATCCATCATCACACTCCGTGTGACAACAGCAATTCAGAGTTGATGTATTTACAAGCCCACTGTCTGCTAACACACACATTCTTACGCATGACGTCCTTGAAGACGCAGCATTCTCAAAACCTGACTGAAAGAAACTGCAAATAAAATCGTTGCACAATCCTTGGCTCTGTTCCATTCTCTGAGACACTTAAAATAACCTGAGCTCTTATTTATGCTTTTCCCCAACTATAGCCCTAAAAGGCAGAAACCAAGAAGATGGGAGCATAAACACATACTTTGGGAAATGTCATTCCCCTGCTTAAAATAAATCAGAGTGCACAGGCCAACAGGCAACAGGTGGGACCACCACACAAAAGCCTCCTGAATGCAGGCACCGTGCCAGTCACACTGCTGCTATGAGTGAGAGCTGGACTGCTCTGTTCACATAGCACACAGGAAACCACAGCTCTGTGTACACACACTGAAGAGAAGATCACATGTTCTGCCAAAAAAAAAATCACATTTAACCAAAAACCTTTATTCCAACTTTATTCCAACAAACTTGACTTACTTTAACTTTTTTCTGCCTCTTTTACTGTGGTTCTTACTGTAGCTCTCACTTGCCTGAAGCACAATGCATCCCTGCACAACAGTACAATGTTCATATCATTCTGTAACATATTCTAAACTGTAGTTATTTTTTGTTTCTGTTCCCTCAGACTTCTTCTTCTTCTTCTTTCAGCTACTCCCGTTAGGGATCGCCACAGCGGATCGTCCGTTTCCATCTCATCCTGTCTTCAGCACAGTCCTCTGTCACGCCAACCACCTGCATGTCCTCTCTCACCACATCCATAAACCTCCTCTTTGGCCTTCCTCTTTTCCTCTTGCCTGGCAGCTCCATCTTCAGCATCCTTCTCCCAATATACTCGGCATCTCTCCTCCGCACATGTCCAAACCAACTCAATCTCATCTCTCTTGCTTTGTCTCCAAACCGTCCAACCTGGGCTGTCCCTCTAATATACTCATTCCTAATCCTGTCCATCTTTGTCACTCCCAGTGCAAGACTTAGCACCTTTAACTCTGCTGCCTCCAGCTCTGACTCCTGTCTTTTCGTCAGTGCCACTGTCTGCAACCCATATAACATGGCTGGTCTCACTACTATCTTGTACACCTTCCCTTTCACTCTGGCTGGTACCCTTTTGTTGGGTACCCTTTTGCAGTACCCAAATCACTTCTGATACTCTTCTCCACCAACTCCACCCTCCCTGCACTCTTTTCTTCACCTGTCTTCCACACTCCCTGTTACTTTCTGTTTCCTCAGACCCTACATGTATATATTTTCACATCTTCATCTTTTGGTGACTTTCACAATTGCTTGTTTATCTCTAATCTTTTATTCTATTTTTATTTTAAATTTCCCCTATTTAAATGGCTATTTTCTTGAATATTTTATTAACAGTCCATGCACTTGTCTGGTCTGTTTAGTATGTTACATGTCATGTCATTATTACTTGGTGAAATAAAGAGATTCTGATTCTGAATACTTACCGACTCAATTTTACATACTACACAGCAAAATCCCCAGTGTTGAATTAACACCCAGTGTTTATATATGTCCAGTTGGACACAAATGAACTCTGAAAGTGTTAAATCAACACTCTGGATGTTAATTCAACACTGGGGATTTTGCTGTGTACTTATGGATGATAAAATGACATTACTTTCATTGCCACAAAGCATGACTTTGTACATTGTAATTTATACCACTTCACTGCTGAATTTTCCATTCTGATTGATCAGACGGCATTGATTAATTTTCTATAACAGACGCTCTGACAGCAGTTTGGTTGCAAGGTTTTATTATTAATGCGCTCATTCTCATACACTGTCATTTCTACAGCAACAACTTACCCAGGGACTTGTATGGCAGATGCTCCACAAAAATAGAATTTTTTAAAATGTTTTCTATGAGGACATTTTATTTAGCATTTTGAAAGGAGTCTCTAGTGTCTGTGCTTTGTAACAGTCAGATGTAAAGATGTAACGTTACGTTTTCAGATAGAGGAAAGTCTTCAGAACAGAAGACTTTGCACATTACATTTTGCAGTTTCTCTGTAACAATACAAGCTACACTTCTTGTCTTATTACCTTCAAGAGAGAGAAAAAAATAGACTGGTAAGGAAACAACAGTTTCTAGCTGTTAGAATGTAAGTGTTAAGTGAATTTGGGGTGGTAATAATAGTCACACTGTTTTCCATTATATCACATCACTCCAACCCATAGTTGATTATTTTCTTATAACATCACATTCCCAAGTGTGCGTTTTAGTTCTAAGACAAAGCAGAAGCTCATATTCTGCATGCTTTCTATATAACATTTTCATTTTTGTATTGTATTGTATATTTTGTATTGTAGACCGGTCTTTTATGATCAACCAAGAATGAATCTGATTGTTTTCCCCATAACATTACTTATCTACTAATGTAGTAAGTTAAAGCTGACAAGACTTAATGCCACTCCAGAAGGCACAGATACACTATGTGTATGTAAGGAGTTAAGTATGTGTTAAGTAACTGAGCATAGTTTTCTAGCTTTTCCCGGGGCAGCTTTCTATGTCTCCACCGGTTCTGTGAGGTTCTCTGAGCACTGCGCTGCTCATATCTCTGCACAGATATCAAGCAGCTGCTGCTGTCCATCTGCTTCAGTAAACCATACATGCACAGCACTGACAGACAGCGAGGCCGGGCCTCATACACACACACATACACACACTGTGGAAAACTGTCCCGTGAAAGGCAAACTTCAGAGATTTTAACACGAAGCTGATGGATGAGCTTTTGAAGCCAGTTTGAAATGCAGCTTTCTTTAAATATGAAGCTTCTTGAAAACATTCCAGTGCTGCAGATCTTCCTGCTGTTGCATCTCAGCCTGATCAGTGGCGTACAGAGAGGTGGGTCAATGTGCTTTCTTTCTTTACAGCTGAAATCCTCAGTGACCGGAACTTGTCTTGAGGGAATTACCTTCACAGTTGTTGTTCAGTACATCAGTATATGTCAGATTTCTTTCAATACACGTTTCTACAGTATTAAATAACTGTACTGTGATTATCCCATGATATGAAAAGGATCCAGCACTGGGTGTTGAAATTATGACACTGCCACGGCATTTGCACCTTTAAATAATTCTGCTACTATGGACATAACAGTTTCATGACTATGAATAACATCTAGTGGAACATAATAGCAACAGGCAATTATAACATTTGTGAGCTTATACTTAATCCCTTTTACAAGTTTACTGTAAAGTATTTACATAACTGACATATTCATCACAATGCTTCTTAAATTGTTACATAAAATAGCTGCATGTCTCAAAGTAATGGCAGGATTTAAATTAATTCATTTCTGATTTTCAGAAATATGTCATATTCCATGTGCTGAAATGTATTGCCTAGTGATGTGATACAGGAAAAACCTGAAATCATACATTTCTGTTTATGGTATCGGATGAAGATGTATTTGATCATTTTGGGACTCGCAAATGCCTCATGAGGAAATCAAGATGAGGACATTAAATGTGACGGGATCATGCATGGTTTCATTTAAAAAAAATCTACGGAAGAGCTTTTAAAGAATCCCATGAAAATTAAGGATCATATGAAGAATATGGATTTTGTAACCTTTAAGGCTGTGGTTTTCAAAGTGAGGTTGAAGCATTGCCAAAGGGTCCATGATTTTCACGTTTTCTTACAGTGGTGGGGAAAAACTTTCTGGTCCCAATAAACAACCAATATCATTGTACACATTTAAAATAATGTGCATGATTTTTTTAAAAAATACTTTGTTAAATAAATCAGTCCTGAGGGGGTCTTTGACCTTCTTTTTACAGTTAAAATGGGTTCCTGATGGTAAAAACATTTGAGAACCCTTGCCCTAAGGTATCTCCTATAAATGGTTGACTTTTGTGTACTCAGTAGGCTATTAATGAACATCTGATAAGGTCAAAATTATTATGCATTACATATCATCATTGCAAAGCTGCTTTATAGATGAATGACAAATTATCTTATGAATACTGAGCAAACATTTTGTTTGAATTTGGCAACCTGCTCTGAAGGGTGCTTAGATAGACAAGCCATAAAGTTGACACTGATATATTACAAGCAAAATACCTGCAGTAAAACCGTCGCATCAATGGAAAATAAATGAACAAATGATCTCTCATCGCCTTTACAGCAAAGGACATCCATCTTGGCCACAGTAAAAGAACAACTGAGGCACTACAGAACAAAACAAGAATGATGATGTGAATGTTGGAGAGAGCATCCTATGAGATCAGTGTTAGTTTCTGGGGTGTACTTTGGTTTGTAGTTCAGTTGGTTCAGTATTAAATATGTTACAGATGCCTTAAAATTGTGAGAGTCATTTAGGTCTGGTGCATAGACAGGACTGGTCTGTGCAAAGTAAGTTTTTGGCTTATGTTCTTCTAAAGTTCAGGAACAGTGTGAGGAAGAGGTGACATATCCGCTGATGCTTTCCAGAGGATCGAGACGGAGCAATTAGCCAGTGGTAATATTTCCACGTGAGGAAACTGAGTGGGGAATGAACAAACTTTGCAGAGTCATAGTGTAAATTACTGAGTCGCTTGCTGAACCTTTCGGAGGATTGACTTACATGCTGCACTGGGAGTAGAAATGGATGAAATAAATTGACCATAAGGAAAGTGAATTTGGAGAGTGACTTATGTTGGCTAACAAATCAACAGTGGTGGGTGGGCAGTATTAGCTACATCAGAACTTTCCTTGTAGTGTTAGGTAAGCATTGGCCACTTGCTTATGTTTCACTAAATAAAGATTTGAATTTTTATTGATTCCTTTTAGAGTCATATTGGTTCCAACTGACTCCTGAAGGAGTTGTATTGATTTCTGTTGATCCTTATTGATTCCTTATGAAAACATGTTGATTACCTTTAATTCCAAATAGAGTCATATTGCTACTTGTTGATTCCTGATTGATTCATGTTGATTCCATATGGAGTTATATTGATCCCGGTTGATTCCTGAAGGAGTCAAGTTTATTCCTGATGTAGTCATTGTGATTCCTGTTGGAGTCATACTGATTATCGTTGATCACCTTTGATTTGGCGTCAACTTGGGAGTCATACTGATTCAATATTGCTTCCAACCTACATGTTCATTTCTGATGGACTCATATTGATTGCTATTTACTCCTTATCAAGTCATACTGATTTTAATAGATTCCTGATGGAGTCACCTTGATTCAAGTTGATACCTGATTGGGTTAAATTAATTCCTGTTGAAGTTTGCCCTTTTTCCAATATACATTCAAAGACTGAAGTTGCTCAAACAGACATGGATAGGACATGACAGGTTCTACCAGAAAACAACTGGCCTGTTCCATTGTCTTATATAATGAGTCTCCTCCTGTTGTCACTATTTTCAATCTAGAAAAACATAGGCTGACTCTGGGAATAGCTTGGACAGCACATGCTTGGTGTCCTACTTTAATTTCATTATAGAATACTCTTTTAGCTTATTCCTAATCCCTGTTTGTGACTGGAGAGGGCATATAAAGTGAGAATTTATAAGTGGGTAATAAACTACAAAAGTGTTTATTACACTATATGGCCAAATGTTTGTGAACACCTGGCAATCCCACTCATATGAGGGTCTTCCCCAAACTGTTGGCACAAAGTTGGAAGCACACAATTGTATAGAATGCCTTTGTATGCTGTAGCGTTACAGTTTCCCTTCACTGGAACCTAAGAAACCCAAACCTGTTCCAGCATGACAATGTCCCTGTGCACAAAGTGAGTTCCATAAAGACATGGGTTGTTGATGTTGAAGAATTCGAGTGGCCTGCAGAGAACCCAGTCCTCAGTCCCACTAAACACCACTGGAATGAATTGGAACACCAGGTCTTCTCGCCCTGCCATCAGTACCTGACCTCATTAATACTCTGGTGGCTGAATGGGTAGAAATTTCCACAGCCACATTCCAACATCTACTGGGAAGCCTTCCCAGAAGAGTGGAGGCTGTTACAGCAGCCAAAGGGCAACCAACTTTGGAATCTAATGTTCAACAAGGACATATAGGTGTGATGGTCAGGTGTCTGCATACTTTGGGCCATATTTTTAGTAGTGTTGGATTCAACACCATTTTAGGCAAGACAGAGTCAAGGCCAAGACTATAACCAATGGAGTCAGAATCAAGACCGAGTATGACAGAGGGGTGAGACCAAGACGAGACCAAAACCACATGTGGCCGAATCCAAGTCAAGACTGATATTCAGATGTGTTAATTTGCTGGTCCAGGTCAAGTCCAGATGCGCAGATGTGTTAATTTGCTGATCCGAGTCAAGTCCAGATGCTCAAATGTGTTCATTTCCTGGTTGTGGTATCTAGTATCTAGGACATACATAGGACATTTTAGGCATAGCCCATTCTTCTTGCAAGTGCTGCAGTGCAATCTTATTTTATATCATTGCTACATAAAGCACACATGGGTGGGAAATGGGGGGTGTTTGGTCAGGGAGCATGCATGAGGTAAATGAAATGAGTTTGCTAGTTTTTTTTTGTTGTTTTAAAGAAATGCAACAGGAAGCAGTGCAGCACATATTAGGTTCTGCAAATTAAAGCAAATTTCTTTTAATTTAAGCATACAGCAAGTAAAAGAAATGCATTAAAAACTAGAGTTTGTTTTGGCCCATACAACATTCTGAGACCAAATACAGGTGTGAATTACAAGTAGAGTACTTGTGCAATATTATTTTGAACAAAAGAGGATGAAGTAGTTTGAAACATAGACACTAGTCTAGGGTGGTGTCAAAATTTAATTTTTGTAGGCCAAGACTGAGACAAAATTTTACCCGAGTTTATGACAAGACCAAGACCTTGGTCTTGAGTACCACAACACTACCATATAGTGTATGTGAGCACCAATGGTAATGTTTTAAAAAAAGCTGCAAGAAAGACAGGATGACCTATTGTCTGAGAAGCTTCCTCCAGTATATGAATATCTAAACAAAGCTAGATATATTACCATACTATCCTAGTATAACAACAGTCAGAAGAAGGAGATTAGCAAATTCATTAGAAAACTTTGTATTAGCATGCCTAATGGTGCAGGAACTGTACTGATTAATGAGCACCACTTTCAGCCATCAGAATCATTTGCAACATGTGATGTACCTTCATACATTCATATCGACAAATTAGTATATAGGCTAGCTGCTAAAGGAGGATCGAGGATCAAGAATATCTTTATCATCCCCGAGAGACAATTTGTTCCACAGTCAGCAGTATCCACACAAACATCAGACAAATAATAAATAGACAATAAATACAACATAAAAATTCAATTAGGTTAAAGTAAAAAGCCAGTGGACAATAACTACAACATAAAAATCACAATGAGTTGTTTAAAAGGCCAATGGCAGCCAGGACAAATGAGTTTTTAAATCTGTTTGTCATGCATGTTGGCACATTGTATTTGCGGCCTGACAGAAGCAATTTGAACTCCTTGAACAGTGGGTGGCTAGGGCTAGTCCTGACCTTCAAAGTCCTGACCTGGTACAGGTGGGTTAAGTCATTCAAGGTTGTACCTGCAATTTTGCTGCACACTTTGACAATACCCTGCAATCCATTTCAAAGGGTTTTCAAAATCGTGCACACAAAAGGAGATACCATGTGGCACCCTGTTGGGTTCTTTGGTTTGTCTGTCTGAGGGAAACTTTCATTGCACAAAATACCCCAGAATCTGGAGATGGTTTTGCCCGGATGTTTCAAACTATGACCCATATATGATGAAATCCATGTTGGGTACTCTCCGATCATGGCATTGTCAAAATAAATCTCTAGATATGCTCCAGATTCTTGCAAGAATTTAAAAAAAGATATCTCCAGATTCTTGGGGTTTTGGCACAGTGATTCCTGATGTTTTCTGGTAGAGGTGTATTGATTCCTGTTGGAGTTTACTCTTGTTAGAATTAACATCCATGGACTAGGTAATTGCTAAATCAACAAACTTTCCAAAGTAGAACCACATTTACTAAGCTAGAAACCATCCCAAATTCCCCTTTTTAAGGGAGTAGGACAGACAGATGAATCATAACAATAAAGCTGCCTGTTCCCAGAAACAATATGGTTCCTGTTTAACTTTATTTATGCAGGATTACAGATAAAGCCTAAGTGACACTAGCAGTGCTATATCCACCTTGTCATTGAAATTATCAACATGCCTTTTTTCCCCTTGAGACCCCCTTTGAGGTTATTAGTCTTTAGTGTTGCAAAGATCAGCAGTTCGAATTTAAACTGTTGTTTTGAAAGCTTAATTTCACAACAGCCAACATAAGTGCTGTTTCTATTTAAAGTCATATTTCTTGTAAATTTGTCCCCCCTTCAAAGCTTGATTAATGAGGAACAGAGCTAGCTTTGATTTACTGACTTCTTAGGTTTCGCCACTGTGTGTGACTCATTTGAGATCTATTGCCTTTCATGGCCCAGGTCTAGAGGTCTAGAAGACTAAGTAGATTGAGAATGCTATTTCAGCAGTTTATGATGCTAACTAGTCTCTCTCCATCTCTTTTTCTGTCTCTCTCTCAGCTCCTAAAATCACCACCTTACTTGAGACAGTTGATGCCTTGCTGGATCATAATGCTACTTTTATATGTGAGGTTGATTCACACCCTCTAGCAGATATAACATGGATGCGTAATAATTACCCTATACGGTTAGTAAGTATGTCATAAATTTGCCATCAATTAACACCTCTTCTAAGATTTAATCCTAAAAAAAATTTTGTTTATTACAGGCACTATGACTCTCGATACATTATTAGAGAAAATGGCCAAATGTTGATCATTCCCAAAGTGAAGGACATAGATAGTGGAGAATATTGTTGCACTGCCGATAATGGGATTGGAGAACCAGCCAAAAGCTGTGGGGCTTTGCAGCTCAAGATGAGTATGTTTTCTATATTGTATCTTTTCTATTCTATATGTTTTCTATATTATAAATGATATTTTAAATGTGAAGAGATCCTTCCTTAAGTCCATATATGAGCTACAGTCTCTTACATAACCAGAAACCTGATGCTGTCTTGTTATAATGACCTCAAAAGAAATTCAAGACCTTCTCGTGAGAGTGCTAGTATTTACATCATGTCTCGAGTCCCTCTGTTTGGCTATTTATTTGCTTAAGAATTTGTTTAGGGGAAATGAGGATGTTGCAGTAGTGACCAGCACTATCAGCATGGTGTGTGAATTCTGGTTCTGATAGTTCCTCAACCTCAGCTACATCACTCGAGTTCATAACTGGTCTCAAATAGGGATGTGTGTGGGACTGTTTTTTTAATCCTGGTTGTGCAGTTATTGTTTTTGTTTGTATCTCCGTGTGCCCAATTTAATTTGACAAGGCAAATTACTAAGGATGCTGTAAATGCATAGAGTAGCACTGTCATATCCATAAACATGGTATTTGTTTGTCCAACAAGCTTCATATCTGACTGCTCACTCACGCCTGCATGAAAAACCTCCTGTACATGCAACTTTTTTGTCATGAACCAAGTCTTGATGGGATCTAGTCTCAACCAGGTGCCCTGTGAACCTTTCTGACTAGCAGTATTAATTAAAAATAAGAAAGAAAACTAGTGTGTCTCATATTTGTATTTGTATCAGTTTAGAGCACATTATTTGCCAAATAATATTCATTCATATTCATGTGCATTTACATCCCTACTGTACATACTGTAGATACACAATGGAAATGGCTGTAATTCTGCTTAAATATTAATCAGAATATATTATCAAATCTCTAAATCAGTTTACAGAGCCATGCTAATTCTATTATTTGACTAAGTCAGACTTGCATTTGGGCTTCTGCGTTAAAGATGTTTTTAGAATAGGAGTCTTCAGCTGTTCACAATACTGAACATTAAAGAAGCAGTTTGTCATGAAAAATTACAATTATACTGAAAACACTGACAAGTCTTTCTCTTTCTCCAACTGCCTGTCACCTGAGTTGGCTTTTAAGAAAAGATAGTGGAGCTAAGACGCTGGGTGTTTCCGCATTTGGGGTGTCAGTTGTGTCCCAGTGATACTGCACAAAATCAACAGCACTTAGAAAGCAGTACTTTTGCATGCTCCAGCCCACTACAACTATATTTAACCTTAAAATATAATATTTACAATGTCTTATATGAGTCTTATTTAACATCTCATGCTTGAAACATCCATTTCATCCATGAATCCTTGAGTCATCCATTATACAGTAATAAAAATGTACATTTTATTGCCCCACAACATTCACTCAACCTTGTTACCTGAACACATTCACTCCATAAAATATTTGGAATAAGTTCACCATGAAACAGGAAGTGGTATCATCCAAAAGATCATGGGAAGAAAAACGATATTCTTTATTTTTAATGATATTGTCCTTGTGACTTTAGTATGGATGCTAGTTAACCATATTTTGTGCATTTGCTAAGTCTATGCAAAAAAAGTCAACCCTGTTACTCATTAAAAAGAACCAAATGCACCCATTGTCAGCCAAGAAACCTTGTAAAATAGTTTGTTGCCTGAGATTGGTTAATACATTTCTTGAATGATGAAATGCATGTTTTATTCGACTGAATGCTAAAACATGATTAAAAAAAAAATAAAGTTTTAAGAGTTACAAGGGCTAAATGACATTGCAACTTTGGAATCACTCAACTATTTTTTGGTGAGCTTATTTTCTGAGCTTAAAATATAAACAGAAGCCTGACATGAAGAAACTAGCCAGCTCCACTGCTTGACAATATTGCAAGTTGCTGTTTATGTAATGTGTCTTTGAAATGATATGATTATTGCAAGTCTAACTGAACTTTTAAGCCTTGTATTTATTAAACATTTTAACCATTACATTTATTATTTTATTTTAAGTGACTTACAAGTGAGATAGAATACAATCCTAGTACAGAGCTGGGCTCACAGCATTTCTGTTACTGTTACATGGAGCCTTTATCCCTGAACTATCACTGGCCAATTGAAATAACTTGCATATACAATAAAAAAATGATAAACTGTTACTTTTCAGAGCCCCAGATTAAAAGACATCCAACAAACGTGACACTACTATTGGAGTCCAAGGCAGTATTGCCGTGTGTAACATTAGGATATCCCAAGCCAGAAATTTCCTGGCTTAAAGGTGATGATTTAATAATGGTAAGTGTGTGTGTTGGGTGATAAAGAAAATAATGATGTTAAAGAAAAAGATACACGTCTTTTTTTCTTTTTTTTTAACTGTTCACATATTATTTTCTTTGATTTGTCTTTCAGGCTGATAGCCGAATATCAATTTTAGAATTCGGTGCCTTAAAAATTCACAATATCAGGAAAGAGGATGCAGGGCAATATCGATGTGTGGCTAGGAACAGTTTTGGGATTGCCTATTCAAAACCGGTCACCATTGAAGTACAAGGTAAAATGATGTTTAAAATCACTTGAAATACTGTAAATTTATGTGTCTATTTAGACATCAGTACAGTAACACTTTACTATAAGGTTTACAAATAAGCATTTATTAATAAATACTGAATACTTTCCTAATGATGAATTAATAAATGCACTAATCTTTGGCAGATCAGGAAATAATGAAGCTTATACTTTAACAGCCTCTTAGTGATACTATATGAATAGCCATTAATAATGGTAATAGTTAAGCATTGTTAACACATTCTGTTAACTAGAAGGGCACTCGGTAGAGTGCATACCTCCGCCAAGCCACATATTAGAATA
>JAOTRR010000010.1:1383269-1406755 GCA_028570945.1 Gogo arcuatus
CTCTCTCTCTCTCTCTCTCTCTCTCTCTCTCTCTCTCTCTCTCTCTCTCTGTTCAGAGATCTAGCACTTCACTATCCTGAAAGTGAAAATTTTACCATCAAATGAATACCCTTTAGGTACAGATTGATAGCTGAGTCGTGACTGGAGGAAATTGTGCTTATGAAGTGTTTTTTTTTTTTTTTTATCAGTGTTCAAATCTGAGTTCTTCACTCTATAAATGATTTCACTCCATTTATATATTGGTTTCTGGTCTTCAGGTGTACAAATTATTGTCTGTTTGGCAATGCAATGTTTGCTGAAATCCTCTTGAGCTTCTGTGACACCTCAACATGTTTGTTGTTCTTCATGTTTGTACATCAGCTGTATTTCCTCAATGTACATCACCTTTATTTCCTAAATGAACATCATCTGTATTTCTTGAATGTATGTCATTTATATATGTAGGGTGGCATGGTGGTGCAGAGGTTAGCACTGTTGCTTCACAACAAGAAGGTTCTGGGTTTCCTCCTGGTGCTCTGGTTTCCTCCCATGGTCCAAAGACCTGCAGATTAGGTCAACTGGCTACTCTAAATTGCCTATAGTTGGGAATGGTTATTTGTCTCTGTGTTAGCCCTGCGGTAGATTGACAACTTGCCCAGGGTGTACCCTGCCTCTTGCCTGAAGTCAGCTGGGATTGGCTACAGCTTCCCCTGTGACCCTGATAGATAAGTGGTATAGATGATGGATGTATTTCCTCAGTGCACATTATCTTTATTTCCTAAATGAACATCTCCTGTATTTCCTAAATGTACTTCAGCTGTATTTCCTGAATGAACATCACCTGTATTTCCTGAATATACATCAGCTGCACTTGCTGAATGTACTCCAGTTGTATTTCCTGAATGTACCTCAGCTGTATTTCCTGAATGTACACCATCTGTATGCACCTCTTACAGCATAACTTCAGTTGGAGCTAATTCAGACCAAACTTCCTGTGAAAATTTCTACACCAGCATGCCACACAGTTTATCTTTGATATTAAACACGGCTTATCTCCCGTGTCTAGTGAATCAAATATGAAAATGACGTAGGTGTTCAATTGACAAAAGTCAGACTTGTGTTTGTATAGATTAATAGTTTGTAGTTGAGGTTGGTTTGAGGATTTTGTTGAGGCTGATCTTTTTAATCTCATTTCCTCCATTTTATTAAAAATTAGACATCAGGGGCATTAAATGTTATGCCTGATTTTTAATAAAATAGGGTAAAAGAGAATAACAAAACTATGGAGGCTCATGTTAAGCCTGTGTTTATATTTCGCCAGTGTCAGTAGGTTATTTCCACCCTGTGATGCACTGGCATTTCATGCAGGGTGTATTCCAGCCTCACACCCAGTATTCTCGGATAGACTCCAGATCCACTGCGACCAGAATAAAATGCTTACTGAAAGACTGAGAGTGAGCGAGGAGAATATTTCATTTATTCTTTAAAACTTAGCAACTGCATCAGATACTGGTTTCAGTCTGATGAGCATTTGTTATTTTCTCATTGTTTACTTGAACGATTAAATTGTCTGTAATATTCAGTGGTGAATCATCATAAATTTGAGCTGAGCCATTAAGTACTTCATCAGCCCACACACTCTTACCAAATGTATCACACATTACATGACACTTGCAGTAATAATACAGAAAATACAGCTGCCATATCTGGAGTATTCCAAAATAACCAAAAACACTAACAATTTTGAGTTGATAACATATATTTTATATTTTATAACAGTTTAAGAGCTGCAGAACAGAACCAAGAGCTCATAGCACATTTTTTAAAATCTCCCGACACTCTTCTAGGCTTTACATGATACAACATACTTCTTGCACTCAATATTACTTCTGATTTGCTTCTCAGAGTGAGCAGAGATATTTCTACGCAAGCTTTGGGAGCGCTGGAGAAAAGCCAGGGGTTATTGAGCAAGGTTTGATGGCTCCAATATTGCTAGAAAACTCTGGCCTCTGAAAACAGCTGTGAGTTAAGAGGAGGAGGAGAGTGAGAGGAAACGGTAAATTCATTGGTGGAGAGACTGGGAGTGAAGGGTTAAACAAGCACAGATGGAGGTGAGGAGTGTGTTGGACCAGTATGGCCACCATGTGAGAGGAAAAGCACTGTGCTGTTTTAGATATGTCGCTTAGTCTTTATTTGTTGAGAGAGAGCCAGGAGAGAACATACAATGGAAGGAATATTACATAGTGCCTGATCTTTACTATTTGTGATGACTTAGGATTAAAAACTTCTCAGTATAGTAAAATATTTTCCATTTTAAGGGCACTGAAAATATTGGCACACTGATGTGGGATGCTAATCAGTTCATGTTTATAATCCCCTGTCCCTAGTTGCACCTCTCCCAAAGAAAACGACTTAAAATAAAATAGCAGAAAATGGTGACAATTATGTGAAAGTACAGAAAATAGCTGTGAGGAAGCATACTAGCATGTGTAGGTCATTTCCCACTCTCAACCTCAGTAACTCCCACATTGAGACAGACATAACAAGCTTATTAAATGGCAATAGAATGATGTTAACACTTTGCAGACAGGACACAATATCTGCATGTCTATAAGATCTCTATGTCCATTAGTGGCTCATTCAAGGGATGGACGAAAGAACTGTTTGTACTGGAATTTGCTTTTACTCTAAGTGCTTTATCTTATGGTGTGCATTAGCAAATTCAATCTCGGAACTGGATGAGAGAGATTACTCACAAAATAACCATGGCAATCCAATAAAAACACTAACATCCTGAAATCATGTTGACTTGGCACCATCAAAAGAAATTCCAAAAAAACAGCTTATTTTTTGTTGGACTCTTCTTTACTGTACATACTAGAGTGCACTTCTGCTTGCCCAGGTCCTACCTGAAAGATGCTTCACAATGATATGGAATGTGACCTGTTACTGAAACCAGGGTGACCTAAATGGCCCTTTTGTTTTCTTTCTTAAATGGAACTTTTAGGAGATGAGCTCCCGGTAAGACAGGACTTCCACAGAGCCATTTGGACCCTTACTGAGACCCTTTCTCGAACAGATGTTTGTTGTTGAGGCAGTGAGGTCAGTAATCACATTTTCCCTGGGTGTTAGCAATGCCTCACCAGTGGTATGGCCTGGAGGTCAAGGGAATCGGGAGTTGCCTTTGAAGCCCTCAGGCTCACCATCATTCCGGCTTACTCTCATTCAAAGGAATTTTAGAGTTAATGTCTTCCATATAGGAGAATGTATTCTGGAATGCCAAAATATAACTTGACTTTCTTTCTTTTTCAGAGATAGATAAAAAAATTATGACAGAACAGAAAATGGTGTCTTCAAAGACTTTAAAAATCTCCTCTGTATTACTCCAAGTATCTAAATATCCAAAAGCTTTGGATGAACAAGCCCATGTATGAAACTAGGTGCTGTGCAGCCATCCAATAAACTTAGGTGAATTATTTACTGTTTGTACAGCTACAGATCAATCTTCTCAAGATACTGTTTGTTTGAGCCATCCAATAAACTTTTAGGTGGATTATTTATTATTTACACAGCTACTGATCATCTAATCAGTAAACCTTGACCTCACTCATCTAATGTGACCATGGGTCTGAACTAACCAGGACTAAACTTTTGAATATTTTCTCTGTTCTCCTGAATATGGAAAGTCACTCAGTCTGTCATTAACAACTTGCCAAATACTTCAGGTCTACCAGATAGTGAAAATGGAAATACTACTTTTCTATTCACACAAAGCTTCTTAAAGGTTACAAAAAACTATTGATTACAACAAACACTTACAATTTTGTAAAGTAAGCAAGACAACAAGTAGACAAAGACAGCTGTCAAGGGCTGAGTTAATACAATAACGTCATGTTGCAATTTACGACATATTTGATTTGTTTAGCTTATTTGTGGGAATGTTTTAGGGAGGATAAGATATGAAACCCAGGAATGTGAGCCACGGATCAAAACTTCATCTTTCTGACTGATGCTTAACACTACATCAGTGCAAATGGGAAAGACATTATTTAGGGGAAAACAGTTCCATTATGCAGAGATGAGTGCAGCCTGACATAAGGAAGCCATTACTTTACCATTCTGTCCCAACCCCCCTGTGTCCCACGCCTCTCTCTCTCAGTCACCCGGGGGTGTGGCAGTGGGCATAACAGCAGATTCTAAGCATTAGAGTATATATAACTATCAGCATAAGCATTCCTCTTATTTTTCTCATATATGATAGACAGTCTTCAACTACGAAAGGATGAAATTGGTATAGAATTCATTTATTGGTTAATAAAAAGAAAAGGCTTGTCCTGCTTGTAAATTCTACCTAGATCTTCATTTCTCATATACTCTCCTTTGTCTAAAAATGGAAGGTTTATTCCAGTTATATAGTGCAAGTGAAAAGAAAGTATTTTATGTATTTCTCTTAGACTCTATCTTGTGTATTTTCCATATCCCAAGCCCTGGAAGAACTATAAGGAACCATCAGAAAACTGTAAACCACACATCCTAACGGTTTTCATTAGGTACTTCATCGTGGCCTTTGATTCAACCAGGTAAACCTCATGACAAACCAACACATTGATTTTGCAACTGAAGGGCTGAACATATTGAACCATGTTTACAGCAAGTGTGGCAGGTACAATACTAGACCTTGCCCTAACCTCAGCTACTCTAACCACATTTCTGTTATTTTAGTTCCAGCATGGGCAGCACAGTAGTGCAGTGGTTAACCCTGTTGCCTTACAGAAAGCACGTTCTGGGTTTGAACCTGCTGGTCGACTGGAGCCTTTCTGTATGGAGTTTGCATGTTCTCCACATGCCTGTGTGGGTTTCCTCCAGGTGTTTTGTTTTCTCCCATAGTCCAAAGACATGCAGATTAGGTCAACTGGCTAACTGGCTAAATTGCCCATAGGTGTGAATGTGAGTCTGAATGGTGATTTGTCTCTCTATGTTAGCCCCGCGATAGATTAGTGACCCACCTCTCATCCGAAGTCAACTGGGATTGGCTCGAGCTCACCCCTGACCCTCAACAGGATAAGCTGTATAGACAATAGGTAAATGAATAGTTCCAGCATATACATTGCATACACATGGAAACCTGACCAGATTGAGCCATCTAACCCTGAAAATTGGAATATGTTTAGGCAGGTTGCTATTGACCATAAGTTTGGGGAATAGAGCATCTCTGACTAGTTACATCACTGAGTGTATAGGTAATATTACTTCAAGATCATGATGGTGTGCACTCTGCTGAAAACCCAGGCTACTTCTTTTTTGGGTGACCAGGTACTCCTCAGGACAATAAGATCCATTCACATGCTTATAAGCTAACACCATGTGTCTGTAATGATAATGCCTACCTCCTACATGCTGAACTACTTCTATGAATGGCACAGAATGATGAGCCTATAAGGAAGACCACCCTTTCTCCCAATGACCAGATATTCTATCTGTCAACAGATGATATCAGAAGAACCCTATTCACAGCTGTCCCATTTGCTTGGATTGACAACATACTTGTCAGTCCCCACAGCATATCTTTGAGCCATATGGTCATATGTGCATGTTTTGAGACCACCACCATCATCCTAGACTGAAGAATTCAACTGTGCCTATCTACTAACTACTGCCCCATTGTACTTACACTGATCACCAAGAAGTGCCTTAAGAGGCTAGTCGTGCGGTGTAGAAAGACCAGACTCACTATGAGGCTAGAGCCTTTGCAGGTCACATACCAGCCCACCAGGACAAAAAAGGACATTTTAAAAGGGGATTCAGTATCATGCTGCAGAAGCGGATAGGGAAATTTAGTCTTGTTGGGCATTAACACCTTCCTCTGCAATTGAAGTCTGATGTTCTGGAATACCAGAAGTTGATCTCAGTCAATCAATCAGGGGTTAGCAACATCAATTCATAGCACTGTTACACTGGATGAGCATCAAATATGTTGATGACATAACAGTGGTGTGTCACATCAGCAAAATAATCACTATACATTGAGTAGGTGAGGCAACTTCTGAACCAACAGTCTGCTAATGTGGACTCAAGAGGACTCCCTCCTTCATTTTGGAGAAAGTCAAATGCTCCACATTTCTTGGTGTTCACATTGCAGAAGACTACCGAACCTTCAACACTTTCCCAGCACAGAAAGACCATTAGTTTCCCAAGTTCCTGCAGAGACTGAGAAACACAAATCTCCTCCCTTCCATCCTCATCATATTGTCCAAGGGAAGCATATAGAGCATCCTGAGCAGCTGTCTGGTATGGGAATTGCAGCATCTCAGACACCAAGACCATCCAACTGGCTGAGATCATCATCAGGGTCTTTCTTTAATCTTTTCTGGATGCTGAAATCCATCAGACACATGAATAACTCTCTCACTAGTCATCTGGCACAGGGTACCAGAGCAACTGGATTATTGCTAACAGACTATGTAATAGCTTCCACCCCAACAAATGCAGATACCTTAACTCCCTGCTGTCACCACCCAATGCTGCTCTGAACAAAAATGGAATGAATTAAACTGAATAAAATAGCCCCTGCTCTTCTGTGTAGTTAGCCTTGTGTATTTATAGCATTGGGTTGCACTGGAACTTTAGCTTTACACACTGGTCTTTCACTTTATAAGCATATCCTACACTGTACTCCTGTGCACTGCACCATAAATATATACTACATTGAGTTGACCTGACATGCTGGTATCAGTGAGGGAAACATGAGCATGGGATAATAATACTTTTTCACAGGTGAAGCCTGCCATACCAGACCACTTCCCATATAGCAGTACTTGCACATGATGGAGAGTGCTAATAGCATGACTGTACTACACAACATCGGGGCCACATAAGGATGTATTTCATGGAAGAGGGACCATTGGTGTGCTATACTGACCAATCAGAATGTAGTTAATTGCATTATTTAAGATATCAGGGGCCCAGTGACATTAAAACACAGCTGGAATCCCATCTCTCAGACATACCACAGCATTGTACAAGCTTATATATACCATAAATGTTCTGAGATTTGACATTTTGAATTTTCTTCATACACAGACATTTTGTTCTGGCACTCTCTGATCAAAGTAATGTCAAGAAAGCAATCGATGACTTAAACCAGATTTCCTATAACTAGCCCAGAGAATCAAACAGTAGTCTATTTGGATAAGAACTTGTTTATTGACTTTTTTAATGTCTTCCTTCTGAACCGGCAAAATTGTTAGCATAAGAAGTGTTATATATGTGTGTGTTATATACTGTGTATGCTTGTGTATATTTGTAAAAAGTTCAGGCTCTTAACCTCTGGACATATGTCCTGCAGATGGTCCAGCAAAAAAGCATATCTTCTATGGTAAAGTTCAGAAAAGAGGTATGTGGAAAACTTGGTTGTGGGGGTGTCTCATAAAGAGCCTAAATGCTTTCCTCATGGGCATCAAGTCCCACAGTGTAAATTTTTCTGATGGGATTGAGGCTAACCAAAACACTGGTTGAGTGTGTTTCCCCTTTTGGTTTTTGGTTGATTCTGTCACTTATAGATTTCATTCACAAGCCATAGCGATTGGTTACTCCATGTCATCTCACCCAGGTTCAAATGTCTGTGGGCAGCCTTGTGAGCTCACAGGCGCTTACCTCTTATAAACAGTCATTGTGGGCATCAACTCCGTTCTGTTCTATTAAAGTCTATTAAGTCAATGGTATATGCTACCATACACTAATTCTAGGTTGTACTATACAGTAATTTCGTAAACGTAATTGTTTCCTGCTGCATATGCATTGATGACAGAAGTTAAATGCCAAACTGTATTTTAACTAAACAGGCCTTTTGAAGCCTTATATTATCAGATATGCAATGCAGAGAGAGAAGGGGGAGACAATTTGGAAAAATCACTTTCCGAAGCTAAAACATTAAATGTCCATAGTGATTGGCCAGTATCAATGTATTAATGTGAGGTTTGATGGATTAGTGAAAGCTGTGACTGCTAATGTAACTAGAGGAACAAGTTTTAAGGAGAGGTTGTACAAAGTTTAGTGTTGGGTAGTAGCATGGCTAAAAGTGACAGACCTATTTATTAAAATCCATATACTCAGTCACATTATTTTATTTAGGTGAACGTTATAGAGCTCTGTCTTATGTATTCAGTGATTAGATACTGTTTTTTATAGAGTATCTTGTAGCTTAGCTAACTACACTTTTGAGTAACTTTCCCACCACTTCTCAGAAGATCTGATCCTATATTGTCTTCCTCAGGTACGCTTTCAACCATTTTCACTTACCCCATTCCCTTGTTTGATAGTCAGCCTACAAATATCTACCAATGTCCTACTGTTCTGAAACAGTGATTTGGGTCACTCTTAGAAGCAGTTCTGGCATAAATCAGGCTGTTGGAGAATTTAATTCATTCATGATGCGGTAAAATTTTACACAGCTGGAACACTTCTCCTGTTTTTTAAACATATTTGCATTTAAACAGGGTTTCTCATATACCCACACCCACTCAGATTTTTGCCTGATGCCTTACTATGCACCACTGCCAGCTGACACTTTTACTCCACTACATGCCATCTCAAGAATTTCCTCGAGCTCAACTTTTCAAGCACTGACCTAATTCAAAAGCTGCATGTGAAAGCATTAGTCACCATAAAAACAACACGTAGTGAGCCGCCACTCTGGCCAAGCTGAAGAGAACAATAGGGGTTCATATATCTCAGTTGGATAAAGATTTGTTTGTTTAGTGACTCTTTGGAGAAAGGGAGAGGGAAGGATACAACCAACCACCCATTGAGATGCGATGCTGACTAAGTTGGCGGCAGTCTCCTCTCTGCTATAAAACTGTTGGACACACGTGTGAAAAGAGCTGTGGGATATACGCATGAAGGGCGGAGGGCTTGGAGGGAGGGGGCCAATGAGGTTCACTGGGGCTTCGTTCCAGCAACTTTTGCAATCCATATGCGAATCTTCAAGACATTACGCCAGTTCCCTTCACTGCTGCTTTGCTTGGATTTGATATTATGAATCCTTACAGATATCTGTTATAAAAAAGTAATTTGTGACTAAATAAAAAGTGCCTAATTTTCTTCCCTTATCCAGAAGTGAAGACGTGTGTATTTGGAGGTCAGTACGGCCGCAGGGTTATAAGTCACACTGGACTCAGAAACAAGATTTGGGGTCATTATCAGTGGAACGTTGTCTCCCCCACATTCCTGTGTGTTTTTGGACAAATAGCTGGCATTCCCTGGCTTGCATAGAGGAAAGCTTAATTGTGTCTCTCCCCTGCACTGAGGTATCCTCTATTAACCTCTCTCAGCCTGAGCGACCCACTATGACGTAAATTTAAGACTGACTCGTTGGTGGCCCTCTTTCTCCTCCTGAAAGAGATATGTCAAATGGATGTTTCACCAAAGAAAAGCCTTATTATTTAAGTACACAAATGCTCTTTCTGTTACTATCTGTCCTTTAGCCACTATGTCTTTCTGTCTCTCTCTTTTGGTCTCTTTTGATCTCATTCCTGCACTTGCTTGTTTTCTCTGCCCCTGCTTTGGCCTGCTTTAGTCACCCCCTCCAAAACCAGTTTATTTGATTTATTGTGGAGTCGCAAAGAGACTCGGGTTACAGCTTTGAAGTCACGACTGACTGTGGGACCCTTGGCTTACACCCGCACCTCCGATGTAAGCCAGACCAGAGGAAGAAGAAGGATGGCCTTGTTATCCTGCTAAGACCTAAAGTTTGCACTCAGGTTTTTCAGTCGTTTCATAAATGGAGATCTTGGCAGGCTGAGGTTTTGTAAAACGTAGTCCATTCCAGTGATGTGGACTTTGCAGGGGTTAGATCAAAAGCTGGGGTGAAAAAGTTACATTTGGAATTTCTTTTTTTTCACAGCAGCTGAAGAGGAACAGGGATCCAAGGGGAGCATTTTTAGGTGAAGAAATGCCTCTTTGGAATGGCAGTACAATCATTTGTGCATGTCAGACATTTTATATTTCAAAATATTATCCCAGTGTGAAAAAGCACATGCTTGCTATGTCAGCCTCTGATGAAAGTGGAAAGTCCATAATCGTGATACTGACATATGAATATAAAGTTTGGAAGTGCATTTATGGTCAAGATGCACTTGTTCACATGCATTTTTGCATTTTAACCGACGATATTTGCAACCAAGAGGAACCATTTAGTTAAATTTGTAGTGTTATTACAGCTCCGTCATGTCTCATGACAGTGCCAAGTGTCACGGGAAGCCGTTTTAATGTCTAATCTGATACCAGGGGTGCTGATTTGTCATCAAAGCCTCTAACTTCACACCCCTGCTCTCATAAGACACTGGTGAGTTGAGTAAACCATTGAACTATTCATCTCAGGTTTAAGTTTTACAGGGATGAAGACAAGCAAACATGGCTTATTTTGCTATAAATTTGACCTGTTTCTAGACCCAGGGAGCATGAATCAATCTTCTCTTTGTGTGTATTTCTCTCCTTCTCATAATATATAATTTTATTGTTCAGATCTTGTGATGCAGTTATTTCTATAAAACTAAAGACAACCTTCCCTTAAAACAAATTTAATATGCATGCAAACAGATATACTTCCTTCAAAAGCAATAAACAGGTATGAAGCTATCTTGCTGGATTCATTCAGTATTCTGTGTTTTTTGGACTACAGCTAAAAATATCACTTCCGCATAGAAAACAAGTTTCCCTTATTTTTAAGGAGTAAAGGAAATCACTTATCAAGAAGGACCCTTTCCCTGTGGAAGACAAAAATGCTGATAAAAATGATTGTTGCAGTCAAACCACATGTCTGTCATCTCTAGCCTAATAAATGTGAGAAATGACTTTCCTATGCCGATTTCTTGCCAGAAGCAACAACCTGCTCCAAAATCCACATGGATTTATAAGTAATACATTTCACAAACAACTTTTGAAAATATTTCATTGCTTTGTAGCTTCATCACATACAAAATTTAAGCTCTGGGAGTCTCAATGTTCTCAGTCAAAATAAGGAAGAACTGCATGGAAGTGTTGCTAGATTTTCCTTCAGGGAAGGCTCACCATCATTTCTAATGGCAACACAAGGCGGAGTGCTACTGTAATCTCTAAGCACCTATGACAAACCCTAAATCTCTGAATATAATATGCTATAGAAGGAAACCCACAGACACCAAAAACAGCATGAAGGCTCCATAATTACACCAATGACTAAGTGTGGAGACAAAAATATGAAGGGTTGTGGCCTCTGCATTTGTTTGTTTATGTGGAAGGTTCCAGCTTACCATCAGATGGTTAGGAAGTGTCACGAGGAACTTTGTCTGGATCAGACAACACAAAGAGTGGCACCAGAGGAGGAAAGTAAAAGTTAGGGACCCTGGGCCAAATTTTGGTCTGCTTGGGAAGCCCAACCTCCCCTAATGTTTCATTAAAAAGCAGCAATGAAATATTTCCATATTAATGGTAGAAATGTGTCTATATTATTCAGCACTCTTAATGAAATTTAATATTTTAGTGAGTCAAATGATCAAAGATCTCACTGCAGTACTGCACTGTTCATTCATTTAATGCAAACTTTTAGTAGACACTGCAGCCTTCCACCTTCTATGAGTTTTGCATCAAAAAAAAAAAGGTCTCAAATGTTTATTGAGCAATGTGCTCATTGCCCAGACACACAGCTCCTCTATATAATGAATGGTAGAACCTCATAACCAGCTGTGAGTCACTGAAATGGTAATGAATATAACTTGACATCTCAAGCTTAAACATATCTGCACTAGGCCGCCAGAGCACACTCGGTCAGTAACCAAATCCATAACGGTTTTACATAACTATTATGTTATTTTAGCATTGCAATTTGTAAATATTGCAAGTATAAAGTTATGTTTGATTATTTGTGTTTGTTTTTTGTTTAGATACCTGTATGTATCAGCACCTGTATCTGTGTTTTATCTGGATAGATGTCACCACCTTTGTCAGTGAAACTGACCTAGCTAGTTAGCAGCTTAGCTGTTTTTTACACGACATGCTGAACACCACAATTGCAAGACACATCTCTTTGGATGTGCTGGGATGTATCATCAGTGATGTTCCTGAGGTTATTGGGGGTTTGGTGTCTTACAACATTAGATCCCCTTGCCCAGGTAACTCAACTGGGGTTGATCAATTCCCATGGGCCACAGGCCTACCCTCTTTATCCAAAGCCACCTGGTGGCTTTCTCTGCAACTTCAGTGATGGATTGTATGACCCCCTTCTTTGCTGCTACTGGGATCCTTAGCCCGTCAGAACTTTGCAGAGTGATTGCCCTGCAACACCCCGGCAGCCCACTCTGACTAGCTCACAGTGAGTCTGCCAGCCTCAGCTACTGCACTGCTCCACCAGCTCCTGCTATTTGGCAAGCTTCCTCTCGTGGGTGTTCTCCATATGTTCTTCATTGGGTACTGTCAGTTCCCACATGATCACCTTTGTGATCATCTGAGAAGACGATCATGTCTTGGTGGAGTGTTGATTGTGTAATGTGATCAGGGAACTTTAGTTGTTTTCTAAGATCCATTCTCAGCTGCCAGTCTGGGGCTGTAGAAAGTAGGCCTGGTCTTGTTTGTAGTAGTGGATAGGGCTTATCTCCAGCTTTCAGAAAGTGAATGGTTTTCTACCTGGTGTGGTGTTTGTTAGTCTGTATGGCTGTGGTGACCGCTTCTGCAACTGCCCCGAGCACCTGGTCATGGTGCCAGTGGTAGTGGTGGTCTCCCAAGGCTTTGAGGCAGCTGGTGAGGAGATGTTGAAGGGACCCTTTCCCAGCACACAATGGGCAGGCAGGTGTTTCACTCTTGCCCCATGTGTGAAGGGTTGCCAGGCTTGTTAAGGTGTCATAGACTGCTTGGACCAGGAATCTGACATGGTGAAATCACCTCACCAGAAATCTGACCAAGTGATCTTCCACTGTAGTTTGTTCTCTCTCCTTGTCCAGGCTCCTTACTGACTGAGTCCCACCGTCTTGCTGGACTATACCTCTTTTATGTCTGCGTGCACTTCTTCCTGGAGAAAATATTGTCAATCTTTTCCTGTGGCTTTGATGATCTGGAAGCCTGGAAAGCAGCCCAGGCCTGATTGCTCTGCTGCCATCATCCCTACAAGATCCCTCTGCTTTAACCATTCCTCTGCCACCCACAACTTTCTGGCAGCACTCCACTTTCTGCCTGTGCAGACGTCAATACCAGCTGCTGCTACTTTGGGGTTCCTGGAGTCTCTGTACTGCATGGCTTCTTGTACGTGTTAACATAAATTCTTTTGAAAGGCCACTGAAGGGGAGATGTATGATGTTGGTGGACCCATACAGAGCAGCACCGCTTAAGCTCCTTGGCAAGCCAAGCCGCCTTCACAGATAGCTGCTGATCATCTTCTCCAGGGCTTCCTCAGTTGACAAAGGAACATCATATAATAGCAGGGGCCATAAGACCCTGGGCAGAATGGCATGCTGGTATATTCAAGCCTTGAAATGCCCAGGCAGTCCAGATTTGTCAACCCTGGTAAGCCAAGCCTTAAGGTTTTTGTTGATGGCAGCTGTATCCTTCAGGCTGCAGTTTCTTGACTAGCTGTTCTGTCACTGTTGGGATGGTGATTCCAGATAGTGTGAATCAGAACTTGTCCACTACTTTTCCTTTCTTTAGCATGAGGGGTCTTTTATGGTTTAAAGCTCATGCTTGTGCATGAGAAAAGCTTCTCAAGTCCTTCTAAGATCTGCTGCTCGGGACTGATAATGCTGTGAGAGTCAGGTTGTCCAAATAAGCTCTGATTAGTGAGTGTCACACACCACACTTTGTCAGGGGTCCTCGGCACTCCATCTCTGCTGACTTGACCACCATGTTCATGGCGAGAGTGAAAAGGATGACTGAGATGGTGCAGCCAGTTATGATCCCCTTCTCGAGCCTGTGCCACTCTGATGTTGTGTACCCATAAATGACTCTCATCTGGAAGTTGTTGGGGTAATCCAACAACTGGTCAGTGATCTTGTTGGGAATGTGGTGAGGTCACAGTTGTGAGATCACAGTTGTAAGATCACAGTTGTAAGGTCAGTGATCTTGTTGGTAACATGGTGTCTTTGAAAAGCATCTTCAACCAGTTTGTGCAGTATGGCATTAGTGAGGACCACAGGACCAACAAGTTGCCCATGCCTTCCTTTGCTTTTCTTAGGAGCTGCATGACTACCCCTGTATGCTTCAAGCAGCCAGGTGGTCCAAGGACCACCATTTCTGTAGTGATGTATCAATGTAATTGTTCTTTAGATGGAACTTTGACAGCTACCAGGACAAGATGCTGAAAAATATCTTGCCTTTGGTGCTGAGTAGTGAAAACTGCTCAATGTTTTTGAAATTCTCCTCTTTGGGTATCCAAACACCCGCAGCATACCTCCACTAGTTGGCAACTCTTCCTCTCTGCCAGATCACTCTCAGGATATTCCACAGTTGATGAAGTTTTGGACAGCAGTTGTATATGCTATACAGTGCTAACTGGGCCCTGGAGCAGAGGTTGATCTTTCTGTCTTAACAACTTCCTGGACCTCTTTCCAGCTTGGCTCCTGCTTTTTACATGACATACTGAACACTACTAATTTTGTCAACTTGATTTTGGAAAAGTCTTTTGATGCTCTGACATACAAGACTTATGACAAGAGACTGGGAATTAAACAGGAGACCAGACCAACAGATGAAAAAGAACACACACAGATATACACTTCAATAACAGCCACCTGTGCTTTGCCTATTTAAATAAAAACACTGCTGGTTGTGTGCTTATTTTATTATTTTTCTTTTCATCAAATTCACTGCAATTACATGCCAGCAAGGGTGGCTAAAATAAATGGGATAGCAGCGCTAAACACACCCTGTATTTCAAAGATAAAAAAAGACATCCGTATAAGGTTTCAATTTTGGCATCACAGCAGATTATTTGGTTTTGACAAATCAAGCATGCTTTTGCTTGTATATTAGGTTTTATACCTCCCATCTATTATCACAACCAGCTATTGCTCGATTCTGTTGTTTAGCTTGAGTCATCTTGCTCTTTGGTCTTACAGAGTGTGTTTGCTTTAGTTTATGACCTGTTTGACATGTTTCCATCTGCTCTCTTGTTTATTTTTCTAATTGATAATTGTGAATCTGTTCTGATCTGCCTAACTTTGGTTCGTCATGCAGGAAGTCTTACGTTAAAATGCATGCAATAATTCCTCTACTGTCCCACTAACTCAAACATTCTAGAGGAGCACAAGATGAAAATTAATTGTAATATTACTAAAGGCATTTATATCTGGATGTTGTCTACATTAGATATAAAAACAGTTGGTCAATCCTAAACAGACATTGTTTTTTGAAATGTAAGATTATTGATATTTAATATTTACTTTAGGTTTGTCAGTTAGTTAGGAGTGGCTATGATGCCGCTTTGTGGTGGAGTATAAATGAACTGGATGCTGCAGGAGACGCAACATGTGGGCTTTTACTGCTTCTGTAGCTTAATGGCCTCACAGAGAGACTGTGTGATGTTTACACCACATCATAGAACAGTGTGCATGTGTGTGCGTGTGTGTGTGTGTGTGTGTGCGCGTGCGTCAGTGTGCGTCAGTGTGTTTGCTGCCTCCTTGCCTCTCATCCTGCCCAGATCCTAGACATTGATTTCATTTCCAAAGCCCCTTGTGTTTGCGCCCTTTCCCCATCAAGCAGACAGATCCTCCACCGAGCTCTTACTAAATCCTTTTGACTTTACTCTCCTCCTCTGAGAGCTGCAGTCATCTGGAGTTTCTCTCAGAGACATGGCACACAGTTCAGGTCGAAGTTCAATACACAAGTGGCCATGCATAAAATTACAAAACAAGCACCTCGCTCCCCTTTCCCTCATTTGATGTTGACATCACTGATGTAAAATCTGCACGTCTTGTTTCGTTTCAGGGCTTATGCATTAATTTGCTTCAAAATCAGTGCTTTTTGTGTCTCTCCCTACACCGTGTTTAAGCCAAAATGTAAGTGACCCTAGCAGCAAACTGTTAACTCGAACCACCATGTTACAGTGCCAAGGACAACAGATGCAAGCGGTAAAAGACTCGGCTTTTGTGGTGTACATGACTAATACAAATCCAAGCTCAGGACTTCATATCATTGTTATCAAATATATCACGGCTCACTCTCATATCCTCTCTGTGGAACAGTATGTTGTGTAACAAATCCCAACAAACATTTTCTGCCTGATTTTTTCACTGTAGATCTAAGAGAATTAGAGCTGTTTTGTGGACTTTACTATCAATCTCTAGAGAGGTTGTGGCCTGTGTTTCTTTACTCAAATGAAGGGTGCACTTATGTAAGAAACACATTACATAGATAAGGATTAGTCACTGACTAAATATCAACAGACTGCGGGTGGGAATGTAACCTTTTTTTGTTTCTTTGGTTTAAATTATTTGCATTTGAACCCTATAATTTGAGACATTTGCCTATTTGTGTTTGTGTAAAACATTAATATCCAGGTGTATAACATATAACAAATAAAGAACTTTGTGTCACTGTGATTCAGTGTGCCAGCATTTTTTTTTTTACTGTGGAAAAAAAAATCAGCAACATAAAACCATATGCTGCTTCAAAGACGGAGTTGCTGACTGACTGAATCATTTCCAACCTCTGTCCTCACCGATGTCTAATTGGGAAAGATGAGATTGTCTTCTGGAGCTTTACACTTTCTCAGTGTAAGAAGTCATTTGTGAAGGCAGTCACAGTGAGCTTGGGGTTCAGGCTACATCTGGAAACAACTAGCAGACAAAATTCTTTTCCATCCTCAGGCTGAGGGGAGTGGGGGATGGGCAGCCAGGTAAAGAGGAGAAAAGCAGACCTCAGAAAAAAAGGAGGGAAAAGAGAGAACAAGTGGCCAATACACACACACAGTTGTTTTTGGATATAATATTAGGGGAAATCATTAAAGTTTGTCTGTACAACATCTCAGCCTTTAGGCAATGTGCTTTTAAAGTTACGGGCTCATTTTAGCCAAAATGTTTTTTTTGTTTGTATTTAATTATTACAATTTCTTTTTTTAAAGCAACATGGTTCCAGTACAACATAAAAACATAAATGATAGCAATTCTTATACACTTAAAACTAGAAAAGAAATCTGTAAGTTTATGGAGGGCTGTTGGGAGTGTCAATCTGATATGAAGAACTTTTTCAGGCTTCCTGTGGAAAGAGTGAGGTAACATAACTCCAGCCTTTCACACGCTCCTTAATGCATCATTTCATTAAGTGTGCTACAGATTTATACTGGTGAAAGTGTTTGGACTGGACACCTTTGGTAATCCAGCTCACGTTTGCCGCAATAAATTCCCTTCCCAAAACAAGATAAACACAAAAGACTCCATTCAGGGTGTGTTAAAGTGGCTTAATGCCATGAGAAAAATGGTTTGAGTGAAAGGACTATGCTATTCTGGCATGGAGCTCCGGATGTGTAGATATGTAGACACTTCCACTCAACAGCTGGTTTATAGAACTACGTCTCAAATAACATTTAGTCTATGTAAAAAACATAGCCACACTTTGGCAAATACACACTAAAGCCATTCAGGCAAGGTTTAAAGTTTATGCTGGATCGCTGTTGTATGTTAATAAGACACAGTGAAGCTAAAATATGTTGAAGTTGTATCTGTAGCATTAATCAGCTACACTGTGCCAAACAAATTGCTCTGAAACAGTGATTAATGATGTTCCATATAAAAAGCTAGGCATACTCATTTAAAAATATTTTGTTGGAAAAGTCCTTATTAAATACAGGTCAATATGATGATATACACTTTTTGTGTATCGGGATACCTTTTTATAGCATGTACATGTCTAACAATCACAAATTCTAATAGAGAGCAGATGACATGATGTTAAAATTTATACTGAATCTTCAGAAATTGTAAAAAGTTCATTAAACTTCATATTTAAAAAAAAAAAAAATGCTCTTCCTCCAGTGTTAAAACAGTTTTTTTTAAAATGTTTTTCAGTTTTTAAATCCTAACCTCAATATAGAACCAGTCTAAGATAAATAAATAAATAAATATATATATATATAAATTTCTCTTCCTTTTCAGTGTTAAATCATTTGTTAAATGCATTTTGCTTGCAAGTTTATCAGCAAAGCTATATATTGTGATACATTGTTATACATTATATATTGTTTATCATAGAAATGACCAAGTAAGGTGTATCATGTCATATTTTTAATTACTATCAGAAATTGCAAAGAGTCAAATTTGTTTATTGTTCAAAAGTAGAACAGTAAATTAGCACACATGCTGGCTTTCACTTAAAGAGGCACACCAGGACGCCTTTTCCCAGACTGCCATATGTATGAATCAGTCTCCAACTCATACATTTTACTGCTGTCTCTTACTGTAATTAAGCATCAAACGTCTGGGCCCAGGAGACAGGCTAACTCGTATTCTTATATTGTTGTCTAACAAACTTGTCATTTTTTCTGAGCAAATCTCAAAGAGCACATTTCCTGACTTCATAAAAGAATGCTTGTGGAGGAAAAAGCCTGCTGTTAATCCAGCATAGCAGTGGGATGGTGCTTGGCCAAGCCCCTTTCATCTTTAAAGGCTTCACCTTGGATTTCACTTTTAGCTGGAAATCAAAAAGGCACTACAGTATTGCTGAGGAAGGGCTGGACTTCAGAACCACACCCAGGCCTCAAAAAGCCAGTTTGAACTCGTGAGGCTTTAAATATCTCTGTGAACCTGTAGAGAACATTCAAAGTTGAATAACCTCTACACACCTTATTGAACAGCACTTTGACGCCATGTACGTCACACATGGCTAGATGGGTTGGGCTCCTTACTATTTCTTTCATTCTACAAGAATGGGTCTAGTGTTTCAGCTAGTTTGTTTTGACTTCATCTTAAATTATCAACAGATGGCTCAGAAACAGATTTTCCTTCATTTTCTCCATTGAAACACGTTTTCTGAATCATTTCCAAAACCTCAATGGGTTAAATGATGACTGGAGCTCAAAGTGTTACACAAAAAAAGAAATGTTACATTTAAAAGTTACAACTTTGTTAACTTTTGTTTGTTTTAAGGATTGTCAATGAAAATACTGTGAATATATACATTTTAAATGTAATGAAATCATACATAAAGGCAAAAGGAGGTCAAACACCACTTCATCCTCCCTTGACAGTAGGAGTTCCCCCATAGACATGACTGACTTTCCATGAAGCTTCTCTGTTTGGCAAGAGAACAACAGAGCCATCCTCTGTGGCCTTTACCGTATAAGACAGTGCCATTTGTTGGGTGGAGAGAAAGGCTATGTATCCTGAAGCATTACTACTGAATCGGGACCAGAAGACGCTGGGTTCTTATGGCCATTAAAAGCCTAGAAATAATGTTATGTTGAATGGTAATGGCCATTAATTTCAATGAGAACAAGACCAAATCATGGCAATATGTGGATATGTACTGCATAGTCCAAAGAAATTGAGCTTTTGATGAAATCTAATGTGGCCCAATATTGTATCAATCAGTAGGAGAAGGTCTGAGGTAGGGCTTGAGTCATTCATGGGAAAGTTAAGCAAGATATTGGAGAAACTTCATCCAGAGCTGTGTAAACAAAAATCTAAAAGCACAGCTCACAAAGAGCCTTGGCTCGCCCCACTAGCAGTGTGCTAGGTAAGTATGGACAGCATAGTTACCTTTCTCCTTAAGAAAGTGTATTACTCACTTTATAACAAAACTAGCTAGTTATAATGGATCTGGCTTCAAAAAAAGTCTTACTAAAGTGAGGTAAAATATCGTAAAATTGTATTTGCAATCCTAAATTTTACTAAAAACTCCTTAAACAAACCTGTGACACATATCAATGTGTTTCCTAGTGGATGGAATTTGGACACATGAATAAGGGTGATTAGATTTTGTTTGATTTTATTCAAAATACGTAGTAGTAAAAGGTATAGATGCTAATAACATCAACTAGTCTTAAACTAAACTTTGTAGGATTTCAAACTAAGTAGTGCAAATTGTTATAATTTTGTAAGAGTGAGACCATATTAGAGGCATACCTACATATCCTTGTGAACTCAGCTCAAGGATAAGTCTCCTACAACACAAATTGTATCATGTTTAAGTTCAGATTTTCCAACTTTTTTTTTTTTTTTTAAATATTTTTATGAGGATCCAGCTATATATTCTATGCACTCTGAAGTCATCTGCTACTATACCATTCAGACAAAGTCCTTGTTACCTTTATTGCATATTGTAACCAGTTAAAGTTTGTTCTTTTCATGGCAATTATTAAAGAGAAATTACACCCCAAAACCGCTGTGGTTCAACTCTGCATCATGGCACGCAAGTACTGAGACACACCACATTATATTATACAAAATCAAGTAATACAAGTATACAAGTAAGTAGTGTTGTAATGTTTTGTAATGAATTCATGGTGTTATGATTACTAATACATATGTCAGGGCAAGAATATTTTGATATTGCTATAGTTGTACATATCGGTGATCTTTGCTATTGACATTTAATCTTTGGGTACTGATCACCTTAACTGTTATAGACAATGTAAGGATGTAGACAATGTAATAAATGAGACAAACAGTTATTAGTGGGCTGATTCTTTTATTACAATATAAACACCTAGGCTAAGGACAATACATATTTTATTTTTTTAAATTAATTAATTAATTTATTTTTTAGCATTCACTGACTATGGGTTTCTCTTCAATCTCCATATAAATCTCCAGGAGCTGCATGTGCTCCCTCATGCAGATGCTGAAATTGATAAGGCCAATTCTGAGGTGACTTTTTGCTCATCCAAATCATTACTATTGTTGCACATTATTATTATCATCACAATTCAAATTATCTCTGTTCTGAAACTGTGATACATCCCGATCTCTGCTGTCACAAGTCTTTATGTGTGATCTATGCTAACATTGACAACACCTCCCTCCCTCCCTCCATTACCACATTGCATGTGCCCAGCCTCAGCACACACATATGACATGCCCCCTAAAATGCATTTTTTAAATCTGCAAAGAGGGTAGGGACTAACAAAAATCAAGGGCGTAAATGCAATGCAGGCTAACATTTAAAAAATGTCCAAACTTTTCCCAGCTGCTCATTTAATAAACATTTTTGGTAACTCATTAGTATTAGGCATTGCACAGGGAATACCAGGTGGTGATGAATGGAGGTGTTTGACTTGTTGGCCAGCTTCACCAAGCGTGGTAAAGTGGGCATTTGAAATATTTCCAATAAATAAAAACAATTGGTTGCAGAGACTCGACAACAGTGTAAAACCACATGTACCGTTACACTGCACACCAGTCTCCCAGTGTGAAAGCACTCAAAGCATGTTAATCCTTTAACTGAGTGAGTACACACAAGTGTTTCTGTTGACTTCAAAGCATCTACACCATTTGCTCTTCAGTGCATCCAAGAAAAATGCTTGTGTTCAAATTCTTCATATTGATTTTCCATAAATTCGTCTATAAGAATTTAATTGCCTGACTGCAGCACCATAACACATGGTACAAGCACGCAAAATCTGTGCTGAAGTACAAGCTTTCCAACAACAATCAGGCTCCATGAAATGACGCTAATGTGACTTCAAAAGTCACAACACTTTATTAGAATAAAGAACATGCAGGTACAATGTGGAATTGTTCTGTTCATGTGGGTTAGCTTACAGGGCAGGAAGTGCATGTTCGGGCCATTTGGGAATGATGGGCTACAAGCCTGCCCACATCTGTTAAAATAAGAAAGACCTCGGAGTTTGACAGGAAGTCAGCAAAAAAAAAAAAAAAAATCACAGAGTGAGCTGTGTGTGTATACACTGGCCTGATAGGTGCTTTTTAGGAAAAAAAGGGGAAGGATAATATTGAATGAGCAATAGACATCTCTGTTCACCTTCTATTGTTCATCATAGAGGGTCATAAAAAAATAACTGATCTAAAATATCTAATGTCTTGCAGTCATGCTGGAGAAAGATGTTTCTGTTTTCGTTCTGGGTATGACACATTCCCCACGGTCAAAACAAACTAATTACACAAAATTACATTAGGTGGATCAAAAGCTCTAACACTAATATAGTTTTAATAGCCATTTTAATAACAACATTCAAAAACGTAATTAAAACAACCTTGGTTTCAGTTTTAGAAACATCTACTGTATATTTGAGAAGTATTTCTTCTCAAATAAATCCACAGCTCTATGTGTGGTTCAAGATCCAAAACAAATGCAGTTTGTGACACTGTGCCCGGTACCAGGCAAAATTCTCAGAGTGCTGAAAAACAACGAGCAGAATTCTGCTGAAAAAGATGTGGCATGCTTTGATCAAGCAGCTGCCTCTTCTCTTGTGACGCAGAAACAGATGCTCTCAGCATGGGCCTGTTGTCCTGAGGAGGTGAGCTCCTCACCCACAGAGCTGAGCTCTCTATTTACCCAGACAGCTGGGACACATGCACAGAGACGCAGTGCATGCTGGGTATCCATCTTAATCATCAAGCACAGGTTAGCTTTAAACTGATTAGCTTGCTGTACCTTAATTTATTACAGCAGAAATAGTCATGATCTTATAATCTGCAATAATAATACCTATACCCCCTAAATAAAATCATATATAAAATTAGTGAAACAAAGATTTTCAAGAGCACAATAGTGTTAATAAACCCATTTGATTAATCACATAGCATCGAAGTGGTACAGACAATATTCATGCTATAATGTTACATTTATCTTATGGAATATTTAATAATCTACTTTATTATATAATTCCAACCTATCTTTAAAATCAATCTTAGCTAAAGATTAGATTGGCAAAGAATATTACTAAAAGCTGATTAATACTACAGGTAATGCTATAAATATTAATTCTACAACCACAACAGCAAGTATTACTACTACTACTTCTACTACTATAACCCCCATATAAACACAATCTTAGCTAAAGATTATCTTTTCAAATAATTTTATTTATAAGTAATGTATCATTAGAACTAATACTACTATTACTATTGTGACTATAGCAACTACTACTAATACTACTACAACAACTATTATAGCCTCAATTTCAATACAATCTTATGTAAAGATTTTCTTTGCCAAGAATTTTACTAATAACTGATGTACGATTAAAACTAATACTACCATTACTACTACTGTCAGACGACTGAGTCAGAGATGTATGCAAATGCAGGTTTGGGCGTTTTATTAAAAACAGAGATGTAGCAGACTCAAGATTCAGGTACAGGCTTAAGGTCAGGAGATCAGCAAACAGAGCTGTAGGATTAACATGAAGTCTATTTTAGGTATCAACTGTTTAAGAAGAACCAAGACCTTTATTTTTGTCACATGTACTTAAGCACAGTGAAATTCCTTCTCTGCATTTAACCCATCTGAAGCAGTAAACACACACATAAGTGAGCAATGAGTGCACACACACACACACACACACACACACACACACACACACACACACA
>JAOTRR010000010.1:1428384-1438997 GCA_028570945.1 Gogo arcuatus
AGAGAGAGAGAGAGAGGGAGAGAGAGAGAGAGAGAGAGAGAGAGAGAGAGAGAGCGTGCGTGCGTGCGGGCAGGCAGTAGGGAGGAGAGGAATCGATAATAGAGCTGTCATGAGCCTGACAGCAAATGCTGATTTCACTTCAGGAATCTGTGCTATTGTCAGCTCTCTCTCTCTCTCTCTCTCTCTCTCTCTCTCTCTCTCTGTCTTTTGCTCTTTCTCTCCATCTCTCTGTTATCAGGGCTGAATTTTGACTGTGCTGTCGACCCCCTGTGCAGAGTCAAGCCCCTGCTCATTTTCACATGACATTGGTTCTTTCTTTTATAAAGTACTGACCTTCCTACCTGCTCAGAGTCTGCAAAACACAGAGCAAGACATGAAAGAAAATGTTACTCTTCTCTTCACTACTCAACAATGGATGTCTCATGACTCAAGCTTCTTTTTAAAATTTTACACAAAACATTTGGAACATTTATATCAAAATAACAAGGTGGCACAGTGGTGCAGTGGTTAGCACTGTCGCCTCACAGCAAGAAGGTTCTGAGTTTGAACCTCGTGGTTGACTGGGGCCTTTCTGTATGGAGTTTGCACGTTCTCCTCATGCCTGTGTGGGTTTCCTCTAGGTGCTCCAGTTTCCTCTAACATCACAAAGACATGCAGATTAGGCCAACTGGCTGCTCTAAATAGCCCATAGATGTGAATGGATGTTTGTTTGTCTCTGTGTTAGCCCTGTGATAGATTGGCGACATGTCCGGGGTGTATCCCGCCTCTCACCTGAAGTCAGCTGGGATTGGCTCCAACTTCCCCCCAACCCTTAACAGATCAAAATAGCCAATAAATGTATTTAAGCTTCATTACATTTATTAGCAATCCAAAACCATATACAGTAGGTGAAATGCTTTAACATGCACAAAGCTGTAGTGTTTAATGAGCCAATATCAACATTTCAGACCTCAGTATTATCGACAGACTAACTGATGACCAGGAAATGGAGTTCACCCATCAGAAACAAAATGTTTCATCCTGAAGATAATGATTTGTGCATGTAAATAAACACAATACCATTTGAAGGCAATTTTAAAAAAGATGAATTATGAAATAAATAATTGTATGAATGAGTGACATTTGCAATGCGCAACAGTTTTTCACCCTTTCATAAGCTTTAAAGCTTAAGAAATGTTGTGTAGTTAGTAGAGCTGGGATAACATACATTATAAATAAAATATTTATGTTGTATATATTTATATATGTTTTGTATAATAATTGCCAATAATTGTCAGTTTCCTTTACATATTGTTGCAGTATTAAAGTTATAGATGGAGAATTGGGAAAAGAAAATCTGAACATTGACAATTCACTTACATAACACTCGTCTACATGTTGTGTTGATATGCCTTCTAAACTTCAGTGGCCAAACCGTGAACAGGTTGCTTACTGATCTTGATTGCATGTGTTTGCATAGAGATCAGAAATGGAATGAATACTAGTCTAGTCTAGTAACTAGACTACATTACTTTCAAGTATAGTATATACTGAAATGCTCATTTCGACATTACAGAACTAAGCATTTGGGGGGGGAAATGGCATGGCACATTGAATACACACTGAGACTGTGAGTGATTGCACGGTAAGACAGTGAGAAAAAGAAAAAGCTGTTAAAGAAGCAGCAGAAGGAAGCTGTTGTGTCAGTGAGGTGTTAAAAAACTGTTCACACTTCACTTTGCAGTGTTTTTGTAAAACACCAATTATAGAACAATGATGACTGTGTATCTGTCAGGAGATTTGCCTAACTGTTTATTTGTGTATTTATTTAATTTTTTAAATAATTTTGCTTGAATGCTGCCAAAATTCCAAATAGATCACTGAGTCTAAAACCTGAAGACAATGTAGTGTACAGGCGTTTTTTCTTCTTTTTTTTGCTGATTTATAAGAGCATGCCATTTATTTTTCTCAGTTTAGAGATGCTTATTTTAAACACATTATCCTGTACAAGGACCATAAAAGATTCAACCTCTGGACTTTTCACCTTTTCTATTTCTTGTGTAAATCAAAGAAAAATCGAGTCTTTTATGGGTGAAAACTCATTCATGTTTTATGAGGAGCCAAGAGCAAGACATGGATAATAGAAGCGCTAGCACAGGTGCCTTGTCTTTCACTGCTTTGATTTCATTACATCACACACTTTAACAGGAACATCACACAGAGGGGTCATGTCTGTGTCTCTGAGGAACTACTAAATCATACCTCTGAACTAAACGGTTGAAAGTTCAATCTAGTTAGAGGACAATGTGTTGGAAATAGGTGATGAATCCTGGGTATAAAGCTCTAATACTAGTTCAGACTTCTTCATTGTGGCCTACTGCAGCTTCGAGGAACTTCTATATGGAGTCTGACTAATCCTCGATGAATGGCATGAGTTTTTATTTTCATTGTGTAAAGCTGCTGGATAAGAGTCCTCTATGGCAGAAGTATACTATCAGGAGCAGTGCTAAACATTTTCCAAGAACTGCGCAGCTCCAAAGCGGATAGTAACAAGTTAACCTGCTTACTCCAGGTAGCTAGCTAGAATACAAGGCGAAGAACAAAACAATCATGTCTGGTCCCTTCCAATGTCTAGTTTTACTATCTAATTTATGTTTTCAATGTATACTATTATGTAATTTGTGTATTTTGTTTGTCAAAAACATTTGCCGCTAGCTACATAGCGTTGTCAAGCAATTAGCCAAGCAGAGATTAAAAAGTTACCAATCAATAAAAAATATATACCAAGGGTGAGCATGTGCTCACTTTGAATGAATCATTTTCATACAATATAAGAGTTTAAGGTATAAAAATGTACAAGGATACACACCAACCACATATCATTATCAAGTAGTTGGCTATCTTCAGTGTTATAACCTCACAACTGGGAAATGATACAAATTACAAAACAAGGATAAAACAGATGTCACTACCTTCCCACTAAATTAGAGAACAAATAAATGCAAAAACAAAAGAAATTAGACGGGCACTCGGTAGAGTGCTTACCTCCGCCAAGCCACATATTCGGATTTGCATCAAAATCTAATCAATTGTTTCTTGGCCCATGGCTCACCTTTCCTTAAAATTTCATCAAATTTCATCAAAATACATTTTGGATTATGTTGGGAACAAACAAACAAACAAACAGAGGCAAAAACATAACTTCCTCCAACAAAGTTGGTGGAGGTAATAAAAGTATTACTGTATATTGGATTGTCTTTCTCTCCCCTGATTGTTTCCTGTCCACTATTTTTAACTTGGACTTTTTTCATGCCTAAGGCATCTGAGATGGCCAAATGATATGCAAGTACAAAATTCCCACCAATTCTGACCTGAAACGCCAGACACACCCTTGACTGGGAATTACTATCACAGGATTATCAGGGGACTCACAGCAGCTCTGGAACATCATATTATGGTTGTTGTTTTTCATTTGTTAAAAGAAAAAAAAAATAATAATCCTGCACCCTGCAGCTTTAACGTGGACTACAATAACATTTCATGAGCTGCCCAGCCTTTTCACTGTGCACATTTGTATAATTAAACGAATTTAGTAAACTTTATGCTGATGCAAAATCTGATAATTACAATTCTGTGAAACTGTCACTGCAACAACAATAAGAGAAAGGAAAATGAGACTGTTAACAGTATGTACTGATAAGTGTGGCTGTGGTCAAGATCTGAAATATGAAGTTGGATTTTAGACTTTGCAGATTAAATAGTTTTAGTAAATAATCGAGTGACAAGTGATAAACAAACCAACAGCCAAACAAGCAAACAAATAAATAAATAAAGGAAAGCCAAAGTGTTTAGTAGTTTCATTTTTAAAGTGTATTTCATTTGTTGTAATTTATCTGGGTTTTTTTCCCTGCACATTTGAAGATATTTTAACATTTAAATAAGTGTAGCAAGTGACATGGAAGGGAAAAAGTCACTGCAGGTCTTTATGGAAGTGCCACGGTTTTCTGATGATCGATTATGGTCATTAGAGGCACTGCTGTAGAACAGAGCAAATACAAAGAGTGATGACAGGCCAAGCTTCCTGTTCGACCCAATAGTACACACTGAGTGCATTTCTCACTGTCACTTCAAGGTGAATTAGGTGAAAGTTCACAGATAAAGTGCTGATGAACAATCATGAATGCTATTTCTATTTTGGACAGGAAAAAACATGCATCACTCGGTAAGGTTCATCCTGAGCTCTAAATGCTTTAAATGATGTAAATTCTATGCCTCGATGAGAAAAGCTTTAATTTAAGATATTCCGTGGCACGGGGCTGTTTGAGACTTGAACCATAAAAATGTTTTTCTGCAAATTTGCTGGCATTTCAAAACATGACGTGATGGAAACATGGTTCATCCATTAGGGAGTAGACGAGTTTTGCTTTGCTTTACGGATAAAACACCTCTCAGGCGTTTGGTGGATTCCACATCATTAACCACTTAAAAGCCAAATCTGTCTTCCAAGAAGTGGTGATAAGATCAAATGAGCGTCGTCTGTGTCAGGGTTAGAAGGTAATCCATCATCGAGCATTTGGAAACATCTACATAGGCTACATTTCCATAATTCTATCAGCATTGTTGAACTATTATATTCAGTATGCATCATAATTCTTGTAGTTGGAAATGCAGTATGTGACTTAAACTAGGTACCAGGGTTTACATAAGGAATATAGGAAGTCACGGTAAACAATCCAAGATGTCAGGCAAAGCCAAAGAGGTAAAACAAACAAATAAACAAACAGGTACTCAAAACAGAGCATCAGTAGTAATCTATCTGTCTGTCTGTCTGTCTGTCTGTCTATTGATCGATTGATTAATCGATTAGGGAAAAAAATGGTTAAACTAATTCTACACAGGTGACCAAAATTAAGCAAAAGCACAAACTAACCTCAGACGTATTTCTGGCTGCAGAGGTGATTAGTCAGTGAGGTGCTGGTGAGTGTGATTACTAAGCTGGTGAACTTGATTGGCTTAGAAAGGTGTGTGTGACAGTAGGCAGGGGATTCTGGGAGATGGAGTTCCTGGAGAATGACAGCATTTGTCATCTCATTATATCATGCACAAAGAGCTAAGGGACAATCCAGTCATTTTGAATAATTACACCAGTGAGCAATTAAGATGCTTCATCTTGCCTCATGACAACAATCAGAAACAATCAGAAACTAATGTTTTTCAGGTCACTAGTCAAGTTAATCAGCTGACCTAAACATCAGTCATCATATATCTCACATACTAATACCAAAACTAGAAGGATCTTTCAATGAGTGCATTACAGACCTGCCAGAATATTAAACGGGTCTAATGATGTTTGTGCATCACGAGATACAGACAGTCAGTGACTGCAAAGGCTTTGCAACAATGTAGAAATAAGTTACGCAAATGCTACATTGAAATATCTTTGAATTAAAGTTGACAGTGTGATATCTAATACACAAGCCACGTTTTCATTAACCTGCTTAATGCACAATTTGAAATAGAGAATTTAAAAAAAAACAGTAATGGAAACATGAATTTCAAAAAACTCAAATTTCACAAAATGGTTTTTGCACTCGCATGAGGTGGTTTATCAGACAATTCGATAACGCGATATTTCGCAAAATTGAAATGCAAACACATTTTTCACATTTAAGTCACATGCATGACATGAAGAGCAAATGGAAACACTACCTTTCTGAAAAAAGAACGCTTTGTTAGAGCTATCGTGAGAGGAGAAAACCAGCTTTAATCACATAACATCACTTAATGGAAACACAGGTTTAGGTAAAATACTTCAATATCATCATCTACAAACAATTCCTCAATTAGAGTGATTGTAGAGGACCGTTGTGTGATCTAATTTTCAAGTATTCTTTAGTTTATGACTGTATATTATGATGATCACTAATTTAACAAAGTCATGACCATGAACTAAACTGCAGTGTAAGTAAAAAACCTGTCATATTCTACGTTTTGCATGTCCTGATGCAAATAATAATAATATTAATAATAATAATAACAACTAATCTCTGTCTAGAAAAATGACCCTAGACATACTGTATATCTCCTATAGACATACCAAGTTTGATTTATATACAAGGCTTGTCTCCAGTTAATGACAGGCAGGTGAAACCCAACTGAATAAAAATCCACCCACTCGGAAAACGTACATTACATCAGATACAGACATTTTAATCCCATATTAAAACATAACTGTTATTCATCATTGCTGAAAATCACATCTTGTGCGTCCCTGATTGCTGTGGAAAACGTGCCCATCTGGAGGGAGAGGATGGATGACAAAGTGGCCGTGAGCAGCCGGGCTTTGAGCAGTCCCCCTGCTCATCAGCATAATGAGGGGGATCATTTGTGAACTCACACCATCACCACAGCGTTCCCGTGACTCCCAGGAACACCGCTGATGAGACAAGATGAAGTGAGTGTATCACAGGGGCGCCAAAGGCAGTCAGATATAAGTGCAGTCTTTTTATTATTGTCCTCATAGTCATATTGTCCATAGTAGGGGAGCAAGACACTGACAGATATGGACACATGGGAAAATTCAAAATCCATGGTCGAATACAGGCAAATGTCAAAACTGGAGAAAACAAATAAATAAATAAATAAAATGTATACATGAAACAAAGAAATATGTGACAAGGAAACAAAGCTTGGGCATGCAGCTTAGACACAAGTATTTTTTTTTCTTTAGTAAAAGGCTATAGGAATAAATCAGGAAGTAAATGATGGCGGGTAGATGGAGTAGGAATGAGTACTTCATTTTACAGTTTCTTCAATAGTTTTTTCTACTCATAAGTGCAGAAAGTTATGTTTGTATTTGTGTTAGGAAGTTCCTTGTATTCAGAGTCAAGTTACACAGGTGCTTTTTCCTATTCTTTATTAAATCTTTTGCATGTAGCCCATTCCACTGTGGTTTACACATTTTTCTTGAGTAGAGGCATCTGAGAAGGGTTTTCCCAATAGACTGCGTTTAAACACAAGCACTTGCCTTTAAGCCTGGAAAAAAAGGATAGCAAATGCAGACTGGAGAATTTAATAATTTAATAAAAAAAATAAAAATTAATAATGCTTTTTATTTAAAAAAATGGTGTCAAATATAATATGAGGAAATATAAGCAATATAGAATTTCAGAATGATGTATAAAAAAACTAATATGATGATATATGAATGAGAGAATGGCAAGCAAGTAAACATCTAATAGGGGTCTAGAACACTATATGGCCAGAAGTATGTCGATAAATCACCATCACACACTCATCTGTTTGTTGAACATCCCATTCTAAAACCATGAGCATTAATATGGAGTTGATCCCCCATTTCCTGCTATAAAAACTTCCACTCTTCTGGGACGGCTTTCCACTAGATTTTGAACCGTGATTGTGGGGATTTCCCCATGCAGCCACAAGAGCATCAGTGAGATCAGGCACTGATGTTGGGTGAAGAGACCTGGGGCGCAGTCGGCATTCATCCAAAACGTGTTCAGTGGGGTTGAGATCAGGGCTCTGTTCAGGCCACTTGAGTTCTTCCACTCCAAACTTGGCAAACCATGTCTTTATTGAGCTTGCTTTGTGCCCAGGGGTATTGTCATGCTGGAACATGCTTAAGCCCCATAGTTCCAGTGAAGGGAAATCTTAATGCTACAGCATACGAAGACATTCTAGACAATTGTGTGCTTCCAAATTTGTGACAACAGTTTGGGGAAGAACCACATGTGGTCAGGTGTGCACAAACTTTTAGCCATAAAGTGTATATTGCCAATATACACTTTAATTTAATTTAACAGCATGGCTTCCACCCTCGTTATTTGGTAGCTTATAAAATAGCACTTGATCCAGTGCATCCTACTATTTTGCATTTTATTTTTTAACATTGTGCACACAACTTAATGAAGACACAAGATACTAAAACAAGGTCATGAAATCAAGTTTTTCATGTACTTTATTCAGTATTTGAGCTGTGAAATTAATAAATTAATGCCATTGTTTGACTCATGGGTTAGTTTGAGATCGTATTATTTGAGTGAACATGTGGTGTTCGTCATTACAAGAAGACATTACCAATTAACATTGTTAAGAGCATACATGTGAATATCACTTGAATTTTAATTTATCTTAATTTGATTTTATATCAAATAAAATTATTTGATATCACTTTTATATTTATTTTATATAAGTTCATAAAGACTTTTGTTTGCAAATAATTAGAAACAAACAGACTTCAGGTAGCATTTATACTTTCATCCCTCCACTGGCAGATGTGTTGAATTTGCACACAGTGTCACTTGGTACTATGTGTACTGTGTAGCGGATGCATACGCAGAGGGTTTGTTAAAGAAAAGCTTAGCTGGTAGTTTGAAAACTGACAGCTTGGAGGATGGAGCAGAGGTACACTCAATTTGACAGATAAGCACAATATCTGCCCACCTCAAAACAAATGGAAAAAAGTGGAAAAACTTTGTTTTCAACCTGGCCCCAACAAATGGAAGCAGAATGTCCAGGGAGGTGTTTTACAAAAACCTAATGAAAGGTAAGGCTTACTTACTGACAAAAATAAGTTACTTTGGATACTGGTGTTAAGTGCTATTATCATTGTTGTTGCATTTGCATTTTCTTTTTTAAAAACCAAATTTGAATGAGATGGAACAATAATTGTGACAGGACTGCAAGACGTCATCCTCTGAAGCGAGACACGTATGTCACTGGACAATAACCGTTTTCCAAGCTGTAGAGTTTAGACCTTGAACAGGGCTTCAATTTCAAGGGACAGACCAGCAGGTCATATTTTAAAGCTATATAAAGTTTGTCTGGTGAATTGTGCATGCTCACACACACACACACACACACACACACACACACACACAGAGTTGAAAATCCTGCTGTATTATCAGATGAGCAAGAGTCCATTTTAAGAAGGAGTGCTAGCTTAACCCAGAGAGCCGCACTGACAGTGCTCATTAAGAAGAAATAATGGTTGGGCTTACACGTGCTGGCCATTATTAATATGCCTTTGCTTGGGGAGGTCGCAGGTTAACTACTATTCCATCTCACCTTGGACGACCTCCAAGAAAACATGCCTAATAACCCTGTCAGCTCTAGTGCTGACAATAGCGATTTAGTGAACTTGGGTCTACAGAGGAGACTAGTACGGCTTTAAAACACACAAGACCTTGGGAGAGTCCTCCTCTAGTGACAAACAGGATGACCCTCAGCCCAAAGGCATGTTGTTCTTGGTAAAACACTCCGAGGAGGTGGCAGTGGGCACATTGAAAACACAGGGCAGCTTTATTGGGATCACATACAGCAGCTGAGATCAATACTGTGATGTAAGCTGGTGAAGGATGGAAAAATAAAGCAGGCGCCCCGCAGCAAAGGAGCAGATAATTGCACCAGCCATGTGGCTCTGGAGAGCTACTATCTATTCAAACACATTAGCATGCAGCAGACAAATGGGCCCAGCGATAATTGGTTGGAAGAGATGAAGATGTATCATGCTAGGGCTGCGCTAGGACAAGGGACACTGTTGACATCAAATTATTTTGAGCGAAAGTAGAGATGTTACTAGGGAAAAGTCTTGGTGTCAAAGGGAATGGAACATCGGAATGGAATGATGTTGCAGCTGGAAATAACTATAATATAACCGATTATGGTGCCTATAATACAATGGAACTTACATCATACCAGAGAACACTTTATAAAAACGTGACAAATATGTCTCAACAAAATGGAATATAACATCTTATACATTGAATGCAAGCACAAAGAAGCTATAAAACTGGAATATTTTAAATAACAAAGCAAAAACATGATATCTGACAAACTGTAACTTGTAGTTCCTGGTACTCTTAGTGCCTCGAAATAGTTATTCCAACTACACCTCAAACCAATTATATGAACTTCAAGTTTAACCAGACATCAGAAACGGAAAAAAAAAGAAATTGTGAACTAATTAAAAGATTCCTAGAAAATGATTCTAAGAAAAGAACTTGAGAATGAGCCAAGACATATGTAATATATCAGGAGTCCTTTATATTCCAAAACTATGGAGTATAAATCCCCCACCCTGGCTGCAACAGACGCCTCTGATGAAGGTCATTCATAATGATTAAAATCGAAATGATTTGTAAATGACTCGCGGGACTGGGAGTCCAGTGGCACCTTCAGACAAGGAAATTGCATTAGGAGTGAAGGGCTCTGTCGTGGGACTCGTACCTCCAGCCACGTTTCCACAGCCCGCAGCAACACGCCTCCAAAAGACCTGAGTGCAGCACGAGCGAAAGCAGCCGCTGATAAATGGTACAGACGAAGCTTTTTTTTTTTTATTGCTGATATGGAATTCCGGGCTGTTTCGATATATTTCGCCCCAGAGGTTAGAAAAAACATGGATTGATAATTAACACCTAGAGCGATGTTTAGAGGTGCGATTTCCCACGAGAGCTCAAGGGTTAAAATGAAATTTTGTACCATAACAAACAATCGCACTGGTGTGAAATATATGAGTGTATGACATTAACATATATAGTAGATGTGTTGGGGATGAGAATATGTGTGTGTGTATGTGTGTGTGTGTGTGTGTGTGTGTGTGTGTGTGTGTGTGT